>JAQJVL010004547.1:0-43852 GCA_035578905.1 Stictocephala bisonia
TTGAACAATACTCAAGATGGGACCTAACCAAGTGACAGTAAAGAGTCTTCAAAGCTGTTGGGGATGTGAAGAAGCGAGAAAACCTTATTATCAGGCCCAGGATACTGTTGGCTCGTTTGCAGATGTAATTCACATGTAGCTCGGGGCTCAGATTCGGGCAACATAGAACTCCGAGGTCTCTTATCTCATACACTCTCTTCAGATTGACACCGTTGAGTGTATAGTTATTATGTATCACAGACTTAGTCCTATGGAAGGTTATGACGACACACTTGGATACATTGAGGGTCATGAGGTTATCAGAGCACCATTTCTCCACTACCAACAAGCTATTTTGAAGTTCTTCACAATCATCTATGGTGTTGATGGACAAGTAGAGCTTGATATCGTCTGCAAAGAGCAAATGCTTGACTTCTAATGCATCTGACAAGTCGTTAATGAACAGGTTGAATAACACAGGACCCAGATGTGAGCCCTGTGGTACTCCAGATAAGTCAAAGTCAAAGTCAAATATTTTTTATTTCCATCCATAGTGAAATGTGAGATTACAAAAAAATGAGGTCTTAAACTAAGGAATACAGTAAAAACTATTTTACTTGTACGGGATTGCAGTACAATTTTATACATGGTATAATAAAGAATACTAATTACAAGAAACTACTACAAACCAAGTAATAATCTTTAAATTAATATTACTGCTATTTGGTCAAAATATAATTCTTAAATTAATATCCATACAACAATTGCTATTGAATTAAACAAATTAAACACACCATATATATATATACATATATACACACATACACACACACACATACATATATATATATATACATACATACATACATACACATACATACAATGTTGCACTCCAGGAGCGTAAGAAAAAAAACTAATTATATGGAAATAAGCCTACATAGGCAAAGCCCGTGCGTAGGCTTGAGCTACTTATCAAGACATTCGATTATATTTTTTTATTTTTTTGCGGATGGTCAATGAAAATAATGAGTGGTGTTTGATATGATAGACAGAGTAGGAATAAGTTGATTGGTGATATAAGGAACAGTGGCGACGGCTGGCAAAAAGAGAAACCTATTTTACATGAGAAAAACAACTATGCTGATAAGAGCACAAGCTAAGGCAGAGGAGGGGGAGGACAGGTCGGCCGTTATCACCACAGTTATAGAAACTATTAAAAGACGGAATTGTATTTAATTCTAGACAATCAACAGTGAATAAATGTGTTTCATATTCGTCCTCGCTACCCCGCATCATCCCAAACGCTTCAAACGCACTCACCCCTGCCCAGCCGTTAACGTACTTGCTTGTAATCCGAGCTTTTAAAAGTTGATTCTAGTTTAATTTGATAGCAAAAGTAAAAGATACAATAACAATAGCAGAAAAGTATATACAAGAATAAATATTATTTCTGACCTTGTGCAAAATGATTGTTTTGAGTTCCTAAAATATCTAGTTGTTTAATTAACATAAAATAACGAATAACAATGAATCCTAAAGTAAATTTATCTTTATGCTGAATTAAGCATCTAAGCAATATATATTTAACACTACGTAATCAAAATAAGTAGAATAATTTAATAAACCATAATTTACATGATTTAACAAGACGATATATCAAACAGAACATATTAATTTAAGTGTGATCTACCTTAAAGAAATGAAAAATTAATTCCTGCCAGCATTAGAAACCAGCTGTAAAAAAACATCAACATCTATGAGCAATTGAGTTCGGGAAAAATTGTATAACTAGTGAACGCAGATTGAATTAACATTAAATATATTGAATTAAGAATGTTTAATTAATTAATTATGTTTAAATAAATTAACTAAGTTCAATCAATTTATTCAAACATTCAAAGAATGTTTATATAATTAATTAAGTTCAATTAACATCAAAGAATAAAGAATTAAGAACTAGAAATATGAAACTAAAGAAAACATGTTCCCAAATAATTTGTTAGATCTAACGCTATATTATGTAATAGGGTACAAAACTTTATTGCCTCTTATGAGACTGAACAAAGTGACAGCTTTCAATAAACTTGTATAGGACACATATAATAATAATAAAAAAATACATTAGTTAAATTAAATATTTTTAATTAAACTCAATAAAATAAAGTTATAGCTTATTTTTCAAACAAAACATAGCAAAGAAAAAAAAATAAAATTCAGTTTATTAAATTAAATGTATACCTTAGAGTTGGAGTGAGATAGAACTACACATAACTGTCCAGCTGCAGGATGTCCGTCACCTGGATGGGTTCAGTAGTGGGGGTGGTCCGGACCAGGATCTTGCCGTTGACATACCCAGCGAAGTGGAGCTTGCCGTCCTTCATCAGCCGACGAGCCTTCCCCAACAGCATCTTGTCAGATGTTCATTGATGTACACCGGGCTGGAAGGGAAGGAGCGACTGATCTCGTTGGCTGCGAGTTGTCTCTTGTTCCGAGCCACTGACAGCCAGGAGGCCCTCACACTCCTGGAGACGAATTGGCAGATGATAGGGGGATGGGTATGGCGTTTCCGGGAGTAGAGGCGGAGGCGGTGAGCAATGGAAACATCCTCGCGCTTCCAGAGGACGCCCAGTGTGGCGGCCACTTGCTGTAGACAGGCGTAAATATCCTCGCCCTCGGTGCACGGCAGGCCGACGATCTCCAGGTTCGCCGCCCGCTGATGTTGCTCGGCGTCCCTCAGCTGCTGCTGCAACGTGGAGACATCCTTCCGCAGGCCGTCGTTCTCCCGCTCCAGGTGTCCGCAGCGCTCGTCCACCTTGCTTAGGGAAGTTTCTATGGCTGACACATTGGATTGAAGGTTTTTGAGTTCCTCCGATATTCCCGAGACTGAGGTTAGGACTACGCTGATTTTTTCATCGATATTCTTATTAATCTCTCTCTTAACACTTTGCAAAGTTTCTATGATCGATTTTCTATCTTCTTCCTCAGCACTTTTGTTAGACGTGGTAGAGGCTGACTCGTCCCGGCACCCGTCACACTTCCACGATTTACTTTTCGTCTTGGTAAAGTTTTGCTCGGACCCGAGCCGTGTGCACGCCGGATGAAACACTCGGTTACACTCCACACATTTCGCACTAACCGCACTTGTGATGATGGCACTATCACATTTCCCGCATTTGGACGACATTTTAAAGTAAGAGGCGAAACAATCAAAAATTAGGAAATGGCGTAACTCTAGTGAACGGATAGAGCTACACAACTGGACGTAGACTGGGCAGGTTAGAGCGCGTTATCAGAGACGGATAAGGCTAGCCAGCATGACCGTTCTCCTCGGCAACTGATAAGCAACTGAAGTCCTGCGAGTTGGCAAAAGCGTATTTATTATTAAATAATTATAATAAATAATGTAACCACGTGAATTACAATAACGTTTTCTTGTATACTATCGCTAAGATACAAAATAAATCTAATCCCAACGCTTCCAGTGCTTTTGAGAATAGCGAGAGAATAAAAGTTCCAGTTTACTTTTGGGGTCTTCCAGTAAACTTTTACATATTTAGATCAGGCCTTTTCCTTAATGAACTCTCATAGTCATACTGACATCAGTCATTCTTTACTCATATTTTATCTTATTCACAACCTGTGCTATTGTAAATTGATAATAGTGTTGAGTGTTCGTTTATATGTTTTAGTGTTGGTCTGCTTTATTGCCACAACATCCTCTTTAATATTTATTATTAGATTGTAACCAAACAAAATATTCTATAATTTATTTACATAAA
The DNA here is from genome assembly GCA_035578905.1 of Stictocephala bisonia. NCBI lineage: Eukaryota > Metazoa > Arthropoda > Insecta > Hemiptera > Membracidae > Stictocephala > Stictocephala bisonia. The sequence continues at coordinate 3,759 of JAQJVL010004547.1, forward strand.
TAATCTAGGTTCCATATATTTATATATTTTAAAATAAATTGTAAGTTTACTAGATTAAAAACTGAACAATGGAGTCAGAAACAAATGGTTATTTAACAGACGAGGAGAAAATGGTAAGACAAAACCATAAAGTAACATATAAATAAAGGTTTATTGGAATTAGGTGAATTAAAAAATTAGCTCAATATTGCCAAATAGGATGTGACATCTGGAAAACGTTCAGTGTTTTCTGTAATACAATAATAAAAGGGGGAGAATCCGAAATAAAAGACATGGTAACACAAAAACTCACATTAAAAATCTTCTTGCCAAAAATCAACAGACTAAATAGGTGTACTTTACCTTCACGTCAAACAGTTCACAGCGTGTGATGGTAAGAATACCAACTACATGTTTCGCCGTGAATGCGGCATCTTCAGGTTGAAGAACATAAATAAATAAATAAGTCCCAGTGGGATGCGTCACAAATTTTTTTTTTTTTTTATAACTGTTTTAGTTTACAATCTGTTAAATTCAATATAACAATAAGTAAAAAAGATGGCATATTTACAAGCACGTGAGTAGGTGACTATTCAGAAATAGTGCACCAAAAAAGTCTTTGAATGAGAACGCTTCAAAGTTAAAATTAAAATCTGTACGGCAGGCTCAATACTGTTGCTCGATCCAACCTTGTGACCTCATTAGAGTTATCAAGCAAATTAATTGCAAGGTAATTTTGATGATTGTGTAACTTTTCTTGATATTTTGCACTAATCCGCTTGATCTCCTCTTTCACTGTCAAAATCTGAAGGTCATTGTGAGTAGTTCTGTTTGAAACAAACCATGGAGCACCAATAATCGTTCTTAAAGTCTTTGACTGAAAACGTTGAATAATTTCAATATTTGATTCACTACTCGTCCCCCAAAGTTGCAAACCATATGTCCAGACAGGTTTTAATATCATTTTATAAAGAAGAATTTTGTTAAATTTACTAAGTTTTGATTTATAGTTTAGAAGCCATGACAGTTTTTAGGATTTCAAATTTAGTTGCAGTCTTTTATGCCATATATGTGTTCTCCAAGTCAATCTCTTATCCAGATGTATACCTAAATATTTTATAGAATCTACTTGAGGTAAAGGGACGTTGTTGAGTAATACAGGGGGAGAGTGTCCATGTCTTAGGGTAAAGGTGATATGGCTAGATTTGGTTTCATTCACCTTGATCCTCCATTTATGCAGCCACCTTTCAATATGGCTAAGACTGTCTTGTAAGTATTGAGACGCAGCTATGGGGTCCTCATGTGATGATAAAATTGCCGTGTCATCAGCAAAAGTAGATGTGGTAGTAGTCGCGTCGTTTACTGTGATGTCCGCCGTGTAAATGATGTAAAGTAGTGGCCCAAGGACGCTACCTTGAGGAACGTCAGCACATATAGGTAACAAATCTGAATTTAAATTTTGAAGCTTGATTTGAAATTGCCTATTTGAAAGAAAAGATTTTATTACGCTGTAAAAAGTGTGCGGAAGTGATTTTTTTAATTTGTACAATAGACCAGTATGCCACACCTAGTCAAAAGCTTGAGACACGTCTAGAAATACGGAAGAACAGTACTCTTTTGTTTCCAATGAATTTCGAATAACTTGTACAACTCTATTAACCTGTTCAATGGTAGAATGATTTCTTTGGAAACCAAATTGATGTTCAGGAACCAAACGAGTGTCATTTGTAGCCGTTTGTAAACGTTGAAGTAGCAATTTTTCAAACAACTTAGACGGTATCGGTAGTAGACTTATAGGCCTATATGAAGTCACTTCAGTTAAGGGTTTTTCCTGGTTTAGGCACAACAACCAACTGAGCTACTTTCCATTGGGCAGGAAAAACTTCTAGTCTTATTATTGCATTGAATATGTATGTGAGCATAATTATTCCCTTCCTTGGCAAGTTCTTTAAGACCACTTACAAGGTCGAATCCTGGAGACTTGTGAGGTCGAAGGCCATCTATAGCATTCTTTACTTCTGAGGGTCGGAATGATTTGATTGGTAAGTCCAATTGTAGGGGTGAATCCAGGTATTCAGTAATTTCGCTTTCATCAACACCTGGATAATGTGGATAAGGTTTGAAAACATTTGTGAAATACCGCGAAAACAATGCCAGTTTTTCTTCAACACTTTTTGCCCAGCTTCCATCTTCTTTTCTAACTGGAGGATTTGTTTGTTTTGGACGTTTTAAATATTGTGTTGATTTCCAAAGAGAGTAATCAGTGTCAGCAGTTGCAGTTAGATTCTCGGTAAAGTTCTCAAACCACCGATTTTTAATTTGGAAAAGATCTTGTTTTAGCTGCCTAGCGGCTCGGTTAAAATGTCTTTTGTCATTAGCATTCCTTGAAGTTTGCCAAATCCTTCGTAACCTACGTTTTTCAGCAATCGTATGTCTAATGTACAGTGGATAGTTGTCAGGTTTGTGCATGCAAGAGTTAGATGGCAGTGGAGTTGCTTCCCACGCTGCAGATTGAATGGCACAGCTAAATTCATATACTCGTTGCTCCAAATCAGCTGCTGTTTTCAGAGGGACTTTTAGATCAATATTGTTACTAACTACAGTCCTAAATAATTCCCAATTAGTGTATTTGTTTGAGAGACTTGGAGGTTTATCAAGACTAAATGCACATGCACTAAACATTAGTAGAACAGGTGAATGATCTGATGATAAGTCTAGACAAGAATTTACTTGGAAAAAGTTTGGTGATATACCTTTTACTATAAATAAATCCAGTAAATCAGGGATTTTATTCAAATCTGAGGGCCAGTATGTTGGTGACCCTGAAGATATACATTGTAGGTTGCTTTCATGAACGGTTCTAAACAATACTCTTCCTCGAGGATTAATAATTCTGGATCCCCAATGGTGATGCTTAGCATTGAATTCACCACCTACAATAAATTTTCCACCTAAGCTATCGAAGAAACCCTGAAACTGGTCCCCACTTATGGCATACCTTGGAGGAAAGTAAACAGCCGAAAATGTTACAGATCCTGTGCTACATTTTACAACTACACTAGAGGCTTGAAGGTAGTCAAATTGCATATTTTGTAGTTCGTAATGGTTGATGTGACTTTTGATTAGAATAGCAGCACCCCCATGAGCTCTGTTGTCTGGATGGTTGCTGTGATACAAAGTATAAGAAGGAATATTAAAGAAATTTCTGTCAGTAAAATGGGTTTCAGAAAGAAGCATTAAATCCAAATTATGTTGATGTACAAACAATTTTAGTTATTGGCAATGCTGTGCCAGTCCATTGGCGTTCCAAATAGCGATCTTAAGAACGTTGTTCATTTTGATAGTTTAGTAAGCACGACAGTTAGGAGATTAAGCAATGCCCCTATTTGTTCAGATTGTCGCAAAAACAACTGTTCTACTCTTTCAAAATAATATGCTACAGATTCAGACTTACGGTCAGTATTTTTATCGCTATGGTCATCTGATGCACTATTACTATTACTACTTGTGGTTATTATGATGGCCATATAGATGTAATATGTTATTCAAACATATGTTTCATAACCAACTTCAAGATGGTTCAATAGTTCAGTAATATGTTATTCAAACAGATGCAAATCCTGTCTGTGATCAGTTTGAATCACAACTCCAAGTTCAGGACAAAAATAGGGAATCAGAATTGCATGGTGTTTGCATACTTTAAAGAAGGAATATTGTTTAAATAGAGCTGTAAGAGCAAGTGTCATAAATCAGACTCGTTTAGATTACTGGAGAAGAACAAATCAAACATCAACAGATTAATATGGCTGATAATTTTACGATTTGTTGTAAATCATTTAGTCATTGCTAGGAAAGATAGGTTTCAAAGTTTATTTTTAGCTTCTCCAAACATGATATAATCTTATCCAATACGAGATTTTAAAACTTCACGATTTTGAAGTTAGCACAAATGTGTCTGCAATAAAAGGTATTTTTTCTGCTTATTTTAATAAAACTGAAGGTACCGAATGTGGTTCTTGGCATATATTGATCCTTAATTATTTATTAAAATACAAAGAACCATCACTCGGTAAAGAAAAATCAGCTGAGTCACCTAGTTTTTTTCAATATATCTTGGCACAAATGTATCAACCATTACAACTGAAGCTGTGTTAGGCAGAGAATCACTACAGCATAATTTCATTAATGACCCTCAGTGAGAATCACTGCTTGGGAATGGTTTAGCTCAAATTAGAAGGTTAAACTTTAAGTTTATAAAATATTCTTATCAATCACAAAATTATTGATGAAGGAACCATTGTATAAATAAAGAAAGCCCAAAAAGAAACATTAGATAACAAAGCACTTTTGTCTTATTATTGGTGGGTAGATTTTTTTAATGATGACAACGAGTTTTGCGTTTCCAAAAGTCTCAGGCTAGGTCCAGCGAGATTTCCGAGAGAACTCACCTGTGATAAGTTTTCGGAGTTTATCAGTTACTATGGCTGAAATTTAAGTTTTCCATTCTATATACCCACTTAACATTATCAGGAGAATGCGAAAAGGGACAAGTTAGGTTTTAACTTCATAAACTTCTTGTATGAATCCTAATATTCTGCTCCATTTTGGAATTTATTCTTTTCTGAAGCAAAAACCTCTCGATCAGATTGAAGATTGAATAGTGCGAATATGAGTGTATGATAAAGATACACTCACAAGATGGCATACTTTGTGAGTGAGGTAAGTACTGTAGCTCTTCTATACATTAAAATACATTGTCCCATAATATAATATCAGTTCAGCATCTAGAAGAAGGATTGCATCAGCTCAGAAGAAAATCCCGTAAAAATGATAGTCCACATACTTTAAATATCAACATTTCTCTCGTGATGGCGGTTGTTAATATTGACTTCTCCTCCACTCAGTTACATCTTACCATCTAACGTCTTCTGGCAACTCAGCAATAGCTCTAAGTACCTAGCTCAAGTTTCGTCAAAATGTAATAAACGTTTCAAAATATCTTTAACGTATTTGCTTACTTTAGTTTCCTTTGTTATATATTTCCATTAATTTAAAAGCTGCCTCATTTTTTTTTGCAGTGTCTATGAATGTAAAAGTGAAATACCATTGACTGACTGATCAAAGTTCTTTAAATAATTTAAGGATTCGGACCATGAAACTTGTAACAAATATTCTTTGTAGGATATCGATGCGTACTGAGAAAGAACTTTAAAAATATTTTCTCTCAAAGAGCTAAAATAAGGGTGATAATCAATATCCCTATACCGGAAAGTCAGATCTTTTATTACCATTTACCGTTCAAATGAGAGAGGTAAAGGTCTTGACATAGGACTTTATTTTTTAACAGTTTATGCGTGCAAAGTGAAGAAGAGCAAAATTATGAATAAATCAAAGAATTTTTGATTGCTTAGGTAAATATAAACTGTTTTGTCTCGGTAAATGTCTGATACGTGATTATAGTTTCAACAACCCCTCGTAGCAAGCACGGGTACTTACAGCTAGGAATTCAAAAACATTTCAGATCTCAATACTAACAGCCAGACGAGTACAAATGATACTTCCAAAATACCCATCCTTATTTATAAATGAATCTTTATTGGGCATCAAACATCATGAAATGAAAGCACTAGATAGTGGAATAGTTTGCAACACACAGACTGTGACCACTTCAGGCGGAAGACGCTGGCCCCCATTTCACAACGTTGGTGAGAGACGATGGTTCGGACGGTTGTGCAAGTATCGGATTGAGAATGGGTGAACAAAGATGTTCGTTAGTGTGGGAGGGACTGGCATCACCCATTACAATCACAGGGTGAAAGTCTTGGTTCTGGCCGCCCCAAATAAGTGTGTAGACCTCCTAAATCAGGGAGGTTGATTGGGACCTTCATTAGCCCACCTTTCTCACTCACCTGCTGCGTATAACCTCTGCCTATTGAGTTGATAGAACACTATCAACCACATTGCGATTGACAAATGTTCTGTAATATTATTGTTGTGGTCCAACAGGGTATTTAATAACCAGGCGATCCCACACTGTAGCTATTAACTCTTACTTTTATTTACACTCACTAATTAGCTAGATTATACACTAAGATATATTTCTAAATATCAATTTCTAGACAGAGACTATTTTTACGCTTTAAATTAAACCACTATTATTAAAAATAAGTAATGTCACTCAACATCCATGGGTCTATATGTCCCTACAATATCTGCCAGTGCGTGTAAACAGTCACTTCAACTTCAAGCTGAAGACCGAATACACACTTCCACTGGGACTGACTGTTTGTAGACTGTCACTGTAAACTAGACTGACACACCCTCTGACTAATCGGTCGAGGGGTGTCTTTATTGACACGCCGATGTAATCTAGAAGGTTCTGGAAGTATGATCCAGATATGTCTGGATTACCTTTCAAGGAGATTTTAGTAATTACTGGAAATTATTAAATTTGTGTTAGCTCTAGACTGGTTGAGAACCGGAAATAGTTCTCCACACCCATCAGGTCAAGGAGGGGGTGCGGTTCATTCCATCATTGCCATGTCTACGACATTATTCACACTAAAGTAAAACGGTAAAACTATTATGTATAACCATATTCAAGACCAGCATGATAAAACTTCAGTAGAAATCGTTATATCTTTTGTTAAGGGTTTCATTTCTTACTAAATCATAAAGATACTGTACTTAAAATTTAAAACTTCACTTTTTATCTTTACCACTTTGGTAGCCATTTACCTACTTGTGTAACCCATGATCAACTTGAATGGAATTTGATCAACTTAAGAAGTCACATAATTACCTGGATCATCAAACGTGACCAATTTGGACAGCCACTGTTCAACTTGGGTGGTCACTTATGATTAAATTAGGTAGCACCGGTAAATCAACTTGGGTAACCACTGTAATTGACTTGGCAAGCACTCGTGATCAACTTGTTTAGCAATTGAGTTGCCACCTAGTAAGAGTTTGGGTGGCCATCTGTGATCAATAATAGTAGCCACTGACCTACATGGATATCCAACCGTGATCAATTTGGGCAGCTACTGATCAACTTGGGCAGTGAGTTGTAACTACCTTGTGTAGCCGTATAGACTACCTCATAATCAACTGTGCAGTCACCTGCGATCAACTAGTGTAGCCATCCATGATCAACTTGAGAGTCACCTGTGATCAACTTGGATAGCCAGCCACCCGTGATTAATATCGATAGACACTGATTAACTTCAGTACCCACGCCATGATCATATTTGGTAGCTACTGATCAACTTTCTTTAGTCAGCTGAAATTAAATTGTGTAGCCTGACGTTATCAACTTAAGTAGCCACGCATGATCAACTTGGGTAGCCACTCATAATTAAATTGGGAAGCCACCCGAGATCAACTTGAGTAGCCATCCGTCATTAATTTTCGTAGCCACCCGCGAGTAATTTAGTTAGGCACTGATCAAATTGGAAAGCTACTGGACCTACTAGGTGGTCATCCATGTTCAATTTGTGTGGCAACTGATTTTGCTAGCCACCTAAGATGAACATCAATTCCCTGGAATAGAGGTTTCATAATTTTCATTTTTTACATAACTCAGATACTTTTCTCTTGCCTTGTTTTTAAAGACACGGTTGAAGTTGTGGTTGTGAATGTGAATATAGTCGTAGATGAAGAAAATGCTCCTCACCGTATGATTGAGGTTCGTTGGGACGTTACTTGATTTATTCAACACTATCGGCTGTTAGATAAAAACAAGTAAAATGAACACTTTTGAAATAGGCTTTAAGTGATGCTTATTGAAATTTAACATTTAAAATAAACTAAAACAATACTGTTTATATGTTAATCCCATTGCAAGGCACGGATAAAGAGATAGTTCTTTATAAATCCATAGTTAGTTTCAAAATAAGATTAAAGCTTTATTTATGAACATACAAAGCTTTATTTATGAACATACAATTTTAAACATGGCCTTTTTTCAAAGAGAACAAAGTTGTCCTCTGAGTCAGATTTTCTACTGGTGTTGGTTTATGTTTTACATACAAGTAACTATTGTCTTAATTTCAAATACTTTCTTAAAACAAACGAAAATACTGTCTCAGAGGGCACTAGTAACACTTGTCTTATGAAGCATGTTAACATTTGAAACGAAATGCAAAAGGTACCTTTGCATAACTTCAGCCAATCTGGCATACACAAAAAGTAAGAAAAAACTTAAATATGTTTAATAGAAATATGAAATCCGTTCTTTTATACGGATGCCAAACCTGGAAAATTACAAAACCATAGTAAATAAATTACAAGTTTTTATCAATAAATGTTTTAAAAAGAATTTGAACAATTTACCGGCTTAACATTATTTAAACGCTAAGTTGTGGCATAGATGTAACCAATATCCTGTTGGTGAGGCGATAAAGAAAAGGAAGTATGGTTGGTAGGGCAAAATCTGAGGAGACCTATAAACACCATAAGAAGGCAAGTGCTAGACTGGAACCCGCAAGGAAAAGGAAGAGAGGAAGACCCAGACAGGCGTGGCGAAGAACAGTGGACAGAGAAATTCAGAAAGAAGGGAAGACCTAAAATGGGGAGAGATAAAATGTTCGGCGCAGAACAGAGTTCAGTTGAGGTCCTTCATTGCAGCCCTATGTCTCCCCTAGGCATTAAAGGAAATAAGTCAAGTAAGTGAGTCAACTTTTGAAATAAATATGTTAAAATAATATGTAACCGTGAAAATTGTCCAAGTGAAGTACTGTACTGTTTAAGTGCAAAACGCTAGTGTCAGCTACTGATAATTGGTTCTATCTGGTAACCAACCGGGGAACAGAGTCAACTGTAATGACTATTCACATCGTTCAACGAATGGTTTGGGGAGGGACGGACAGACAACAACCGATCTTCTGATAGTCGACCGAGTTATAAGTAGGTCCGAAGTCAACACCAGATAGAGGGTCCGGAGGCTCGATTGCGACAAAATCATTCGCTGAAGAAGATTTATATATATATATAATTGAGAAAAATTAACGGTAGTATTTATTTTTTCAGCGAACACTTCAACGGTCTTATATATATGGGCGATGGAATAATTCAACTAAAATATAATAGGGGTTTTAATAGCAGACCATGTTCTTCCAACAGAGAATTTAATTTTAATTGCGGATTTTAAGTGAGTAAGCCTTATAGTGAAATAAGTTGGAATAATCTATTAATTTTTCTATCAGTACGAGCACCATATATTCTAGTCCAGGAATCCTAAAGAATTAAAATCGTGGTTATTGGTTTTTAGCATTTTGGATCCATGTCATAAGGCATGTTAAGAATCTCATAGGAAGTTTAGCAAACATTTTTATTTTGTGAAATGTGAGGTGGAAAGGAAAAAGGGACCTCTTCGCGGTAAAGTAAAAATGTCAGTACGGGCAGTTTTATCGATTGAGGTCAAAAATATCGATTTTCGGTTGTTTACATTCAAGTTTGCTCCATTTCGTCCTTTACCGATTGAAATCGATTACAAAACTGTTGTAATCGAATAAAACATTCAAATTAATGATTAAAGTAGTCGATGTCTAGCTTGAGAAAAGGTACCTCTTCGCGCTTATGGAGAAATAACATTGCCGCGAACAGGTCCCTTTTTAAAACACATCAGATAGCTATGCAACACTCTGATAACTGCACTCGTGCGAATTCTAGAGGCGACGAGGTGAACTACTACGAGTTTATTGTAAATCTAGAATGTATTCTGTTAATAAAAATCCCCTTCTCGATCCCAATTACCTTTTCTTTACAGGTTTAAAATCCAAATAGTTTTAGTAGTTGTACTGACACACCTAAAACTGCATGTTAGGCTTTGACTATTGTATTATAAACTATTGATATTATTATTAAGTATTACAGTCTATTTTTGATAAGTTAATGTACTGTAGAAACAATAAATTACGGGAGTTTTGCGCCACAGTAGGGAGGACAGTTGGCAGCTCGGCGAACCGCTCTCGGTTGAACCACGGCGATGCAGACGATTTTGATGTTGTTCACGTTTTGTATGTGATTTCAAGCAGTCTTATCGTTGTGACTGTCTTGTGCATATCTCAATGCGGTTGTTGTAAGTAACCATGGCGGAAGACAAAGTAATAAAGATCTTAAACAACATTGCCAGGAGGTTAGTTTCGGGAGTTTTGCGATTCGTTATGGATAAATAACATAGGGCCGCGAAGAGGTCCCTTTTCTGAAATATCACTTTTCACAACATGCTTGGATAAAAACACTATTTTCTTGAAAACTACTGTGAGTTAAGACAAAAATAGATATTCCCATTAAAGACGATATTTAGAGCTTTCTTTTGATACCAAAATTGTTGCTTAAATATGAAAAATATATGTTTTATGCTTATTTTAAATTTTCAAATCGATTTTTCTTAAAATGGCCCTTTTCTCTCACGTAATTTCAAAGTCCTCTAACTTTAACAAAAAAAATCGTAGACTCATGGGATTTGCGCCAAATTGTTAGGAATTAAATGAGGATTTCAAAAATATCAATAACTCAAAATCGAAAAATGCCGCGAAGAAGTCCCTTTTTCCTTTCCGCCTCACAAATCGTGATTTGAAAGGGAAGAAGAAACGTTTGCAGACTGTAAAACATAAGAAAAATATTATGTACTCCGGATGCAATACATTCCTATAAAATAATTGTTATGGAAACTAAAAAAATTGAAAAAAGAACAGATTAAACATTTCAATTTGTAACACTTAGTGTTAGCTAAAAATAGTGTTCACACTAAAGTGGTCGATGTCCAACTTAATAGAGTCAAGAGAGCTATTAGTGGCACTCTCATGTCAACTCCACTTCCTTGGCTTATGGTGCTGTGCAGTATTGCTCATCCAGAGATAAGACGTCAGGAGGCACTACTACTTAAAGGATTCAATTAGATTTTGAATGCCCGCACCATCCTATTATGTAGGATATCTCATGTCAGAACAGTCGCTTAAAATCTCGAAACACACCTATACGTACTGCTTTCCATTTGAACAGATCAAACTTCTCACCCAATACAAGCTGAGCCGTAGCGTGGAACAGTTTTGATGGACGAAACAAGTTCCTTATTAACGATCCGTCAATACCTGTAGGTGGGACGAACCTCCCTCGTAGGGAGAGGACTCTTGAATCGGTTCCGAACTGGCGTTGGCAGATGCAATTACTGGAAGTATACATGGGGATTGACACTAGATCAGTCATGTTATTGCGAGGAGTCTGCCCGCAATACATCACATAGTTACAGAGTGCCCTTTGCGCTCTTTTACGTCAATTAATATACCATAATTACTTTTGGATATTTATCCAAATATAAATCGCATCTTTAAAATCAACAAATGATAGCTGACAACAAACCATACTATATATATCTTTTTAACAAACCACCACAACGCCAGACTACTAATTTAATGCTTCAACTTATACTGTATATACATATATAGTGTATGGTTTGTTGTCGGCTACCATCTACTAAAAAAACTGATATAATGGAACATTATTTCATATATTTAGAACAAGATCCAAAAGACATATTATTCATAAATGATGAATAACTCATAATATGGTGCAATATTTAAAATGGCATTCCTGGGTAGAAAGTACTAATGCAATGCTTATTATTGTACACACCATTCGATTTCTAAGATCTTCAATGGAACAACCGAGCACTGGATAGATTCATAGGATTCATGTGAATACTATTGATCTAGTGTTTTCACAGAGATAAGGAACGTGCTAACGTAGTACTGTAATTACATAACAAGGAATTGCTAAGGTTATCAAACATTATGTAAAACGACTCTACAGAACTTTTGGTATTAAGAAAGGTTTTACTTCTAATGAGAGTGCTTTAGTAGTTCTGCGTTAATAGTGGATTTTGTGTGTGAAGAATGAAAGGATACTTTACCATTAGAATATGTTTAAGGTGTTGAAGCAACTATGAAAGTGATTCGTTCTAACTATAATAGTCTTTTTTGAAAGAAGATGAGTTTAATATAATACAAAAGTTAGTATTTATGTGTTATAAGGCAATATGCGCCGGACACCGAGAAGAAGAATCTAGCAAGTAGGGTTAGGTAATAAATGATTATACAAATAAATAGTTTTAAAATATAATTCTCATTGTGAACGGGGAACGAGTCGTCATATTTTATATTGAATAAGGGTTACATAAACAATTTAACTAATTCATGAGTCAGGAGTTCTATTGAGTTATAATTTAAATATATGCTGCAATATAGAATAGAATATACATTTTATTTATTTGTTTCATATATTTTCTTAATTTAAACATGATTATTTAATCAAGAGGATAAATTAGGATAAATTGCCCCTCATGGACGAGCTGGTTCATGAGGGGCAAAGTGTACGTGATCCGAAACTAATAGCTTCAATTCTTAATCAGTCTTTCGTGAATGTAGCAGAGAATCTGGGTCTGCATCAACCTCAGAATCCCCCTCAACTTATGCAATCATTATTTTCTCACATAAAACGTGTTCCTAATTCCCTGTATTTCTCTGAGATACTGGCTTCTGAAACTATTAGTTCTGTAAACCTTTTGAAAAATAGCCACTCCTTGGACATATTTGGTATCTCGTCAAGTCTTTTGAAGGAATATGTTCAAGAGCTGGCACCTATCTTGACATATTTATTTAATTTTTCTATATTGGAAGGTGTATTTCCTACTGACTTAAAAATCACCAAGACGATACCAGTTTTGAAAAAGGGAACAAGCGGATCTGACCCTAACTCCTACAGACCCATATCGATTGCTCCGATTATATCTAAAATTTTTGAAAGAATTGTATTTAACAGACTCTATTCTTTTTTTAACCTCAACAACATAATATCGGATAGCCAGTTTGGATTCAGACCAAACTTGGATACATCTTCTGCAGTAGCATCAGCCATGAAGCGTGTACTGACCTCTCTTGATTCTGGTGACCACACTATAGGCCTTTTTTGCGATCTTAGTAAGGCCTTTGATGTTGTTGATCATGTCATTCTCTTACAGAAACTGGCTGCATACGGCGTCAGGGGTTTTCTTCTTAACTGGTTCAGGTCCTTCTTGTTTGGTCGAGTCCAATGTGTCCAACTTTCTAGCTTTGGTGAAACCCACACGTCTGAATTTTCTACTGTCAAAACAGGCGTGCCTCAGGGCTCTGTACTGGGGCCTTTGCTTTTTATCCTCTATATAAATGATCTTCCTAAATACGTTAACCCTGGTATAGATAATTCACCACTCTCTGTTTCTTTATTTGCTGACGATACATGTCTCATTTTAAATCACAATAATTTTTCTTCTATAGTCGATATTTTTAATCACACTTTCTCTCAACTTATTCAGTGGTTTTCATCAAATAAAATGTACCTAAATGTAGCCAAAACCAGTATTATTGAATTCCATCCTCAACGCACATATAATATTCCAAACATATTTTGCATGGGCGACACTATTTTGGACAACGCTCTGTCAACTAAATTCCTTGGAATCTATCTAGATTACAATTTGTCATGGGGCACTCATATTTCTAAGCTAGGGAGCCAGCTGAACTCCGCTATATTTGCCCTGAGATGTTTGTCTTCATTCGCCTCTAGTAAGGTCCTCAACCTCGCGTATTATGGCCTTATTGAGAGTCGATTGAGATATGGAATTCTTTTCTGGGGTTTCTGTAATTCTACTTTATTTAATCGAATATTTATCCTTCAAAAGAGGGCGCTAAGGATTGTCTGGGGTCAGGACTACAGAGCCAGCTGTAGGGAACTCTTTCGGGCGAGTGGTATCCTCACACTACCCAGCCTTTTAATATTTGAGGTGGTGGTATATGTTTTTAAAAATAAAATCAAATTCCCTATCCATAATCATAACTACAATACTAGATGTAAAAACAATTTTACCATTGAAAAGTGCTATCTGGATCTTTTTAAAAATTCTGTTTTTAATTTTGGCCCTAAATATTTTAATCTTCTCCCTCAAAATATAAAAACAATCAATAGTTTATCTCAGCTGAAAACATGTTTGAGAAGCCATTTGGTCGGGAGGGCTTTCTATACCATCGATGAGGCTCTTATGCAGCCTTAAGGGGTAATGTTGGCTGTTTTACTTTTATTTAACTACCTTAAATATTTTTCTTAATGTAGCAGCTCTTACTGTAATAAAATAAATGTCAATTTTGGCTTGTGTAGGCTATAGTGAAAAATTGTCTTAGAATTAATTTACTTATGATTTTATTTGTGTATTATTTTATGTTCTTGATTAATGATGTTATTTTTGTATTTTGACTTGCATAGAAAACTGTAACAGTTCATATTGTGTCAATAAATTAATCTTGAATCTTAATCTCCTTAAGCGCCTACTAAACTTCGGGAGAATATTTGCCGTTCATACAGTATTTAGGTTTGTTAGCTGAAAAGTATATCGGGTTTTGATAGTCAACCTTGATCACAACCTTGAGTTAACAACAGCTGTTAACTCTTGTTAGATTGATAAAAATAAATAGACAGATATGAGACAAGCCAAGACAAGTGTGGAGGGAAAACCAAACAGCAAATCTTTGCGCTTTATTTAAGGTTAAATTTGAGTTCAAGTGTTCTAAACACAAAACAGTCTGTACGCTGTTGTTTCTTCTGATTTATTTCTTGTCAGTTCCTGTAATTTGTAGATTTCAAATATTGATTAAAAGGGTATACCATTAAAAGTTTTACCAAAGTTTGATTTGTAGTTTAAACTGCTATTATCAACATTATTGAAAGGAAGCCAATGTGAGTAGTAGTATATTTCACGCGGTAATTATGCACTTTCTTGCCACCAAACAAATTTGGAACATTTTGCTTGAAATGGGTCTAGAATTGGCTGTATTTTCACGAGATATGCTTTTTATTCCGCGGAAATAACGTATTTTACCGAAAAATTCGAAAAAACCAATGTCACAACTTTTAGTATTAATGTCATATTTCCGTTAATTTAAATGGTATTTTAATCATCCTTTTTTTATTTTGATATGTTTTTGGCGCTGAATACAAATTTGAAAACTATTTTGGTCTATTACAAATATTTCTCGAGAAATAACGGAAAAACTACTGTCGCGGCGGATCGCGATTAGCGGCCATTACGCGATCATTATATACAACAACTATTAATCACAAAAACCGAATTCTCATATATTCCCGCCGGAGTGACGGCCAGCAGGCCGTCACGGAGGCCAAACGCCCGAATTTAACGCAAATTACGAATTTTTGTTGAGAAAATAAGAATTAGGATAAGTTAGGTTATGTTTGGTTATGTCAACAAAAATGCATTTTTCGAGCTGAAAAAATAATTTTACTACAAAACCAGTTATATATTTGTGTTCAGCATAAAAAAACACAAGAAAAGAAAAAAAATTGTCCAAAAATAAAGATTTTTAAAAAAGTTGTTTTATTTCATTATTAGATAAAAATCTAGTTTTTCGATTTTTCGGTAAAAAACGAGTTTTCCGCGGATGAAATCAAACTCCTCAAGAGATATAAACTCATTTTTCACCACTTTATTTACATGAAATCGTATTTTCAGAGGTGGCAAGAAAGTGCATAATTACCTTTCACGCTACCAATGAAATTGGAAATAGGCAAAATTTGTGTTGCGTAACAATAAAACACCATTAAAACTCTTTAACGTTGTATAAAGTGAATAACTATTTGTTAGTGTAACACACTACCAAAGTCATTTAATCATAGGCTTAACTCATTTTCAACAATTTTAAAACAGCAAATTCTTAAGTTAGTAGTAAGTGTATAGTTACTAACAATTGAGTAGCTTAAAATTTCTCATTTTAACATAATTGGCCACTTGCATGTTAAAACTTCCACAAGAATCACATTATATTATAACCTAGCCTACTGTCTATGTACACAATCTATTTAAGATGTACTTTAAAGGCGGGTTTAGACCAAAGTTTACAGTTGCCAAATTTTTCAAAATTCTGTGTAAACGTTAGCAACGACTTGGCTGTCAATCAATTTCAGAGGTTGACCACCAAAATTTAAGTTCCCAACAGGTTACCGCGATTATTCGGGATAGATAAAGGAAAATTCTCAACTTTGGTCGACAACTAAGCTGCTACTTACTAAGAGACTTGTCAAATAGTTCTCCGCTTCTTCACTTGCTTATACTAGCTTGCAGACTATGACTTTTCACCCTCTATGTTTCTCATCCTCCCCATGTCTAGATGACGACACAATCCTCTGTTACTCAGTCGTCTTGAGTAATTGTAATATACACTATTATTACATGGGCTATTCAACTATTGAATTGTTAAATAGCTAGTTTAGTTTCTGACTCCTAATGAACAACGAAAGTGAGGTGAACGGAAATCAAGGCTTAGTGACAAAACTAATTGTTTTACATCAAACTAATCTGATTTTGTGGAATCTAATCATGCCTCAAAATAAGGATATATTGAGTGCTGTTCATGCTTATAAAAATGTAAAAGTACCATCGGATCTAATTCTCCTTTCAAAGGATCACTGTTATCCTTCTTTAAATCGTTCCGTAATACACTACTGTAGGTTAGTCTTACCTTGAGTGAAGGTATCACCCCAGTATCTTCCTTGTTATTCAGTGATGGACAGCTACTACCACGCATGCCGCTGTGCCAAAAATTGAGTTGTCATCCTTGCTGAACTTACTAAGAGACACTGATGTTGAAAGTTAAAATATTACCTAAAATGGGGGGTATAAAATAAGATATTTAGATTCATTCAAAACTGTAACATTTTAATGAAACTTAACCGAACGATATTATTTCAGGAGCAGAATGAGAATGTATTATTGACTTTTAACTAATACTCCATTGAAAGATTTTTTTAATTTTTGTATTTTTATCAGAGGATTAATGATTACAATTTTAAGATAAATTCATGTTTGGTTCCCAACTCTGGGATATCCATTTGTCAACTCAGGTTTTCAGAGTTCTTAATTAAAGCTGGCAACTTCTGTACATCAACCCTGGTGTAACCCTGCCTTTAGTAGTTAATATATTTATAGTTATTTTTAGCACAAGGCTAGACCCAATATATAAATTGAAATATATACAAATTTGTAAAAAATGATTGATGAATGAAGATGAAATAACTAAAAATAATTCTCAGCAAGTTAGATTTAGTGGCTATGTATTTAGACTTCCAAGTCCAAGATTCAAATCCTCAACTGAGCTAAGGTCAGTACTTCACGTGTTAAATAAAATTAACACATAAGCTTGCAGGCCTATGTGAACAGGGAAATGAAATAAAATATGCTCTACATCTTGATGACAAGGGGTTTGTAGCAGCATAAAATATGCTCTACCCCCGGATCCAGGGGCAAACTTTAATTCACAGCACTCAAGTGTACTTTTAGAATTGTGCATATAATAACAAGAAGTTTTTATTGATTAAATAATTTCTATATCGTTGTTGAAACCTGTATATCTTAATTGTAACCGCTCTACTCCACCGTTGTTGCGCTCGTCAATTGATTGATAGGTGAATACTTTATTTTACCTCTTAGGTAGGTATACTCGAAGAAAAAACTCGTTTCCAATTAGTCCCTCCACGATGACTGCAATCATAGGGACATATCTGGTGACTGCTCGCTCAAATGATGTGATCCTTTAGTTGAAGCCAGGACGTAACTCTGATACTCTAGTGTACTGGAAGTGACCTACAATCAGGTTTGCCAACTATTAATGTATAAAATTCGGGTCAGACACAGAAAACAAGCAACCAGCTTACTCAGCGGCATTTGTGCGGTGAATGGGCTTTGAGAGGCACCGCTGTAATGAAAACTCTTGACACTGCGGTGGTCGCGCAGATGACAATTGTCATCTACCCTGTATTTCATATTTATTTTGCATTTTAACATTATGTTACAAAATATTTGGCTTTCGAGTGGTTAATTAAATGTATATTACAGATTTTGACAAACTTTCAATGGTTCTTTTATTTTAATGAATACATATAAAATAATAACGTTTCAATTGTTCATAGTACAGTAATTAATTGCATTAAAATGTTTGAAAAGTGTTTATTCATAATTATTTACTGCTTTGAATTGTGTTTATCAAACTATTTCTAGTATGATTTTAATTATGAGGGGGTGACTATGTTTATTTTTAAAACAATATCAATAAATAAGAGGCTCCAATGAGAGGTGAGTCACTTTTCTATATTGTAGGTAAGATATTATGTTTAAAATATATAATTAAACTGTGAACTAACTCTCTAATCAATTTGATGTTGATGTTAACAGGATGGCACAAGGAGGAGTAGCGAATGTTGCTGGGGCAGATCCAGAGTTTATTGTTGCTGGGGCAGATCCAGAGTTTATTGACTACCTGATTAATAAAGCCACACATGAGACTTATTTTCTTGTTGGAAAGGAAAAAGTAAGTTGAAGAAATTGCACATCTGTCAATTAAATAAATTAGATATTAAATATTATGTTATGAAGACGTTTTCAATCAGCATATTATTTTATATTAATCAAGCTTGTTTATTCTCTTTATCAACAATTACTTCACCCAAATAATGTCTGTAAAATTTACTTACTATTACTTGTAAATAATAAATAAAGTAAGTAATTATCAATATATATTATAATTGTAAATGATTTATCTGTTTAAAATTATGCAATAACTCTTATGTCATGACCAAAAATACATTCATTTTTTGGTGTTACTATTTAGAATAGCCTACTGAATATAAAAATTAAATACATTTATCTACACAAAACAAGTTGTGGCTGTGGGGTTGATTGAAATATATACAAAATAAGAATAATTATAACTTAAATTATTAGGATAATTATAAAAGAATTATGTAAAAACATTTTATTTTGATTTTCACATTTAAAAACGCCATTAGGCTTCCACCCACTAATTCAATAAACACTAAACTTCCACCCACTGGTCCATACTAAACTACATTTTAGCACACTAACCTCATGTAAAAAAGCTAAATAAAGTTACTTTCAATATTTTGTACGCATAAGAGGCAATTTAAATGTGTTTTTCTCGAATAGTGATGGTTTTGAGGAGATAGAATAACGTAAATATTTAGTGATATGATGTATCTGACTAAAATATGGATATGGCCGATATTATCGTAAGAAAATATCGATACTAATACATCGATATATCGAAACCTATTTATCGATATTTTCTATATATGTTGCCATCCCTATTTGTGGTTGATAGAAAATAAAATGCAATCAAATTTGTAAAATGACAGTGTAAACTAAACTAGCTTTGGTTAAATGTGTCATATACAACAAATTGTTGGAAAGATACATTAACAATTAGATGGATATGAGTATATCAGCTTTTGAAAAACAGAGAAACTTATGGTTTTTTAGCAATATGGTAAGTTTATTTATTCTTAAAACGCAGTCATTAAGATATGTGCAAATAAGGATTTTGGTCTTGTTACAAACTAAGGCCGACAATTCTTTAGAAAGTGTCATACCTAATTAAGAGCCCAATGGCAATGATCCTTTAAAAATTTGGCATGACTCTGATTGTATTATAATTTGTTATATTACCATAAGTGGACATGGAGTTTATAGTAATTAGTTTTGACAACCATTACTAGGCTCCCCCTCCCTCCTTGTACTAAAACATTGAATATTGTGTAACCTGAGTTATGTCAGAATGAATCATCGAAGCAAGGAAATAAGTCTCCATTGATTATAGCTGTCTTTTTTTCCAAGTAAAAAGAAACAATTCTTTTGATGTGCAACTAATACAGAAAATTAAGATACTACCATATCAAACGACAATAACTTTTAATTTAGTTATTCCTAGGATCTTAAACAAGAAATAAAACTAACTTAACTAACATATTTAAAAAAGACCACATCTTGAGTATTAGTCTGTCAGCTTTAAACAAGAAATAAAATGCAACTGTCACATTGAAAAATAACTAAAATATCAAGCAAATAATATAAAAAATAACTAAAATATCAAGCAAATAATATAAAAAATAACTAAAATATCAAGCAAATAATATCAATGATGTACAGATATTCTAGGAGGTATACAGATTAAACATTTATCAGCATAATAGTGTATGATGAAAGAGATGACGAGCCTAGTATCGAAGGATGTTAGCCTTTGGCTGGCTTTTGCCATTGTGGCTAAATGGCCATCTCTGCCGTCCTCACAGTGACACATTCTCTGCTACATTAGATGACAATCGGTTATGGATATTGGTAACTGTGCTCTCTTCTGTTGTTTTGTAGCCATGGACGAATTTAACAATTGGTTTTATCTATAGAACAGTTTATTTATAGATTCATAAGAATAGGAAATTAAAAAGGAATGTCAGGTTTCACCTGTTCACCTGTTGGTAAAAGACACATTCTATAACGTATTTTAAAAGTCAGTTGCAGGAAAACAGTTTTTTTAGTATAGGTAAATGTACATTTATTCCTTAAACTGTTAATTAGATTTTCCTATACCGTTGGGTAATTTTTCACACATTTGCAGACATTTTTTTAAAAAACTTAAAAATTTTTAAAATTTTATAAAACTTCTGGTATTTGGTATCATTGTACTCTTAATGAACCAGACTGTATAGTAATAATAATAAAATATTATACATTTAGAGATAGAAAATTGTTATATGACTCATGATATCTTGGACAGTGATTAAAAAAGGAGGGAACCTTGAAAACAATATAATATAGCTAAATTAGCCAAAATATTCCAAATTTTATCTAGTTTCATAAAATTAAGACGCCGATCATCAAGATATGGGTAAATACAAGGGGCGAATGAGTGTGATGAGTGTAGATGAACGAGTGTATCATTGTTACTAACTAGTAACCAAGGTCGACTGTTCCTCAGAAAGAGCTTTTCATTAATAGCCGAATGGCTAGGGCAACTAAGGAACCTACAGCTTTACGTGGAATATGAACCATGTAGTGTTGATTTTCAGCTAACTGACTAACCTGACACTCAGTTGTCTTCCCTACACAACATCCGAACCTTGACCACAATCCAACATGAACACCACAGAATTGTCTAGTAGTGTCCACGTTGATGGTAACGATTGAGCGGATGCTGTGTCGGTATTAAGAGGACCGAGCATAGAATCTATCGCTTACAATCTCCTCAACACTTTGTCCCCAAGTAGCTGGGTTACAGCACTGCGCCACCAGTGCCGACTGTATATGTTACTTGGATCAAGAAAATAATGATACCAAATTAATCGTATGTAGTACAAAGATTAAATATGCTAAGATTTGTTACCGGTACCATGGTAACATTATTTCTACAATTTACTAAACATTTACTGAAATAAAAAGAATATATTTATAAAATAACTATATTTGTGAAATGTTTATACTGGTTTCCATTCGCTGTCAGCCAACAGGTCAGTAGGTGATGGATGAACTTTTACTGGCATTCACATAAATTTTGTATTCTTCATGTTCATATTTTTTTTATTTTATGAAGAGGGTTCAATATCATTTTTATGGGTTGTATATCCATACCAGAAGTAATGCAGAAGTTTAGGGCGATTTGGATAATAAATGGCAAAGAAACAATTTTGAAATATTTTGTACATAGCTGATAAATTTTGTAAAACTGCTTAACCCTCCATGTGGCATTCTTCGAAATTTCGAAACATTTTTCGTTCGCCCAAGTGGCATTTATCGAAATTTCGAAACATTTTCCGTTCGCGGTAAATCATATATAAAATCCGTAAATATTGAGCTACATCAATGTTTTTATACTCTACGTAATCACCGTAAACAGACGATTCCAACGATATGCTACACGACACCCCTGCACTCTAGCGGCAATATTCGTAAAGTCGTGAATGTTGAAGAAGGAAGCCAAGTGTGGCTTCCTTCTTCAACATTCACGACTTTACGAATATTGCCGCTAGAGTGCAGGGGTGTTGTGTAGCATATCGTTGGAATCGTCTGTTTACGGTGATTACGTAGAGTATAAAAACATTGATGTAGCTCAATATTTACGGATTTTATATATGATTTACCGCGAACGGAAAATGTTTCGAAATTTCCGAACTTCAGAAACATCCACTGAACCCTGCAATTTCACCAGGCCTACACCCATGGACACCAATGTAAGTTTGCATACCATAATAGAGCATGTCTTTAGCTAAATTTTAGTATATAATAGAACTCTCTAGTGTTTATAGAAATTGTGTTACATATTTTTGAATGTCGTAGTAACCGCGGTGACCATTTTTCAGTAAAACTGAATTCAATTCAGTTTTAAATTTATAAAAAAATATTTTTACTTACAAACCTATATAAACTATATATTTCCTGAAACTAGATAAAATTTAGAACATTTTGGCAATCTCACATTTCTTTTTTTCTCATCACAACATTGATCTTAGGGGGTAGTCCCCCCCCTATTTTCCGCATAAATTTAAAAAAAATTTCATATGTTACATAACATAAAAAAAATAAAAAAATTTTAGGTTATGAATTATGTATTATCTGATAGCCTACATTCTTGTAAACAGTTTGATACCACACAACAGTACTTTTATTATAATATATTATTTTTTACGAATTTTATAAAAAGCCCTTCCAAATTCACCAAAAACGACCCGCCACTGAGGGAAAAAGTAACCGCCACATCTAGGGTTAATATATATATACTAACATTTAGGTACAGTAATAATAAAATTATCGTAGTTATACATTTATACAAACAAGCATTATTTATTAAAAGCACAGGGAGATCAAGCTTCATTCAGTTGAATTTTGCAAACTGAAATGGTAGCAGCCATATATCCCAGAGGATCCTGAGGATAGATGGTTGTTGCTCTACCTTGTAGGTTATTAATAATGTTTTGTTTTGGAGGTCTTCTGCCTTTTCCTTAAAACCCTTTGTGGAAAGTTCGGCGTGCGGCCTCACCGAGGCACTCTGCCACAGTCCCATTTGTGGATCTCGGCATGTCGCTTCTTGAGGAAGATCGGTCTACAGACTTGCCAGGATTCTTTAAGGATGACCATGAATTTTGGTTTTTGGGGCAGTGGAGCTCATAAACATTGTCTTGTCTAAAATCTGATGGTATATTAGTAAGTAAGAGAAGAATACCTTAAATTTGATGCCCTGCTTGGGTGTGTTAGTTTAACATTACCCAATTTAGGGTTTTGTAGCATATTTTTTATTTGGGAGAGGGGCAGAACTCTTAAATGTAGTCTCTTCCAAAATGTAGTGGTATAATGTCATTGAGGAGATAAATATCTATATTTTGAACCCCACTTTGTGCTAGAAGTTGATAATGGTTCCATATTGGTTTTTCTGATATAAGTCTATAACATGTGGGTCGTTAGTTCGGCAAACGACACTGATTTTATAAGGGTTAACCGTTTTTAATTTTGCATATTCTACAAAATGCAAAATAAATAACATTATACTGCTAAGTAACTAATAACAACACACACGAAAACCACGGTACATAGAAAAAAACACGGTAGGTATCACACGCATCTCCCATGACGTCACATGTGCTAAATGGCAAAAATGAACACAAAAATACTGCTCTAATTCCTGTAATTACAATTCCAGCTGATGAGTGATAAATAACTTGCTTACTATTTAGCTGAATGCTTCTATGCATTTGTTTGATTTAGTTACCAGTATTTAATAGAATAAACAAATCAGCTGATTTCGCCTATGTGATATAAAGGAAGTATAGGAGCCTCTGGGGCATAAATCAGAATTTTCCCAGTGTTGAGACCAGTACCAATCATTTTCTCTTGGTCGAAAACCCCACTAAAAAATTTAAAAAATAAAAATCATTAGGGCAAAAAAAAAAACGTTTGTCCGGACATGGCTTGTTTTAAATAATAAGATAGGGAAAACTTGGAAATAAAAGCTATAGGCCTACTGAAGGATTATGTTCAGTATTAAAGTTTATGTACAATCTGGCTTACTTTTTCACATTCAGTTCCTCAAGGTGTATTTCAGTTATAAAATGTCCTATGTCTATTAAAGTGTAAATTTCACATTTTTTTAAAGATCCATTTTTCTCAGCACTGTAAATGTTGAAAGAAATCTCCAAATTCTTTTCTTCTCCCGTTAATTTCATGTACCCAAAGATGCTAATTTTTCCTTCTAATTTCGAGGCATTTAGAAAGCCATAAAACTAGAATGTATTGTCGATTCATAGGACACTAATTATTAAACTAAACTTTAAAAAAGAAATTCAAATCCCTGAAGAAAGTTTGTATATGATACTGCCTGACTACCAACTTTCTCGGATTGCCACTAAACTAGCTGTAGGTCCATGAGTCATATTGACAGTGGTGGCAGTTTTTCCGTACTGTGTGTAAGGAACAGGAGTTTTTTGAGCAGCAGCAGCAAATTCATCGTCACTGCGAAAACCACCCTGTGTGTGACTGTCCTTTGATACACTGGCTACTGACTGATGACGACGGCAGGCAGTCTGCAAGTATCCACTTTTAGTTTTCTGTCATGTTGACTGCGGTTTATACATTCTCTATAAAGATTTTGATTGCTGTTTATTTAATAGTTAATATTACAAATACTTAAATATTTTATATAATATTTAAGTAAAATAATGTTACTATATCTCCCTAGTATACCATATAATATGATAATGTACAAGGGTTGACAGTTGGAATTTCTGTTATACATCTTATTGTGTGCTTTTCATTAAATTGTTTAGGTTTGAGGATTGTTTTTTCAATGGCCGTTGAAATTTATAAGAGTGCACAAGTTATGGTGTACGAGAGGTCAATCAGATTTTTTTGTAAAAAAAAAATTCCGCAACATTCACAAAAATTAAGCAATCCCTCGGCCTTTAGCAATCGCCAACTGCCCTGCCCCCCCACCCCCTCTTCAGATGACGCCAATTATTAACTGTGTAATCCTTGTAAATAGTTCAATAGGCACCTGTTTTGAGTGTGATCGATAACTCTTAAATTATTTTGGTTGTGTGAATAAAAAAAAGAAAAAAGTATCCTTGAAGGCAAAGGTATGATTCATACGAGAGTACTGCAGAGGAATTTAATCTTACTATATGACTGCACTATACATTTTTGGTAATGCGTGATGCTACCAGTACTTTCTTGCTCAGCTACCTGTCGTACTTTAATACTTCCTAAGGATCAGTCTATCTTAACTCGTTCACAATCCATATTCCTTTGTGAATCTGACGGTTGGCATGTTAATAAGTTTACAATAATACTCAAACATCGATACTATTAAGGTTATGTGACCTCAATCACATACGCCTATTTTTTTAAAAATTTTTTTCTTGGCAGTGCGCCCTCTGGGAGCTTGCGTCCATAGGCCCGGGCCTACCGGGAAATCCGGCCGTGCAGATATATAACATCACAACAAAAAGTTTTTAAAAGTGAAAATATTGTAATTTTATCTTTAGTTCCTATAAAAATTGAAAGCTTAAAGATAATTTATCTTTAAAATATTTGTTATAAGTCCCATTTTATTATATTTGCAAAGACGTCAAAAAAGTATTTGTTAATGCATTTAAAAAAAGTAGCATAAAAATTATATTAATAGTAAGCATTCATATATTCTACAACTCACTCTTTATATTGGGTCAATAGGAGATTGACCTTGAGCATAGTGGAGGGAGGATGGGCTAGCTGGACAAGCCCGTCAACCAAAAGTGACGTATTTATGGCAATTTGTGGCGCGTCATAAAATGTACGAATGCTTTCCATTCCAGAGTTAAGAGTATCAAAGACCTGTATGAGGTAGTGGTGGATATTTACTGGACATGCAGAGAGATAAAAACTACTGATTTAAATTATATGTTAGTTAAACAAATTGGGATATGGAGAAATAAAAGCAGATTTAATTATCTCTGATAATTTCATTGTTCCAGACAAAAATTGGTGCAGTAAAATTAATGCTAGCCGCACATAGTGACGTCTTAAGATCTGAACTACTGGACAGTCCGCTTGCAGAGAAAGGAAATATTTATTTGGAAGATATTTCACCAAGAACATTCAAAAATCTTCTCCGGTAAGTAGCTTTGGCCTAAATTAATGGAGTTAATATGTCAATTACTGTGTTAATTATTTACACACATTTCGGAAAATATGTTTGAATATGATACCTTATGTTATTTTTTCAGAACCTTTAAATATTTACAGAGTCTTTAAGAACCATATCTGTTATTGCACATTTAATTATCTAAACACATGAACCATTCATTAATTAGTGACGTCTCTTCTCTCCCTCCCCTATGGACACATCACTTTAGTTCCATCTTCATCCTAGGTTCAACTCTCCATTAAATTTGTTACTCAGATGTTGTGTTTTGTAATCAGTATTTTTTACTGATATACCACCAGGCAAGTAAAAACATGGAAAAGTATTGATTATAAAAAAGCAATGCACATTGATTATTCAATAATAATTGTCTGTTTTCAGATATGTTTATGGATACAACACTATTTCTAATTTGTTATTTGATGAAGCAGATGATTTGCTTTATGCAGCAGACAAATACCTAATTAAAGATCTAAAAGCTCAACTTGCATTACGGCTGATGGATTTACTGGATTACACAAACATTTGCAGGCTACTCAACAACCCAGCCTGCCACACAGTTTTGGAACTAGATTCTAAAATCACAGAGGTATGTTTTCAGAATGTTATTTAACGCTTTAATTAACAAGTAGGTTTCCGAATATAAATCACAATTTACCAAGTATCGACGTTACATTGACGTCCGCCCATCTTGAGTGCCAATACAGGGAACGATGTTACATTGACATCGCCCAGTTTTACTCTTACCAGTATAGCCGCTAATGTCACGTCTGTATTTTAATTATTATAGGCGTGTTCTGCCATCTATTAGGTCCTATGAGAATTATCAGTGATGGCTCTTGCGCTGTCTGGATATATATATCAGAAGAGAAGTATGAGTGTGAAAACTAAACTGATTGGTAGTATCAGCTGCTCCATTGTGCAACCTGTGGTATTCGGATGAGCTATTGGCGGGAACGTCTAGGGCGGCAGACACTCTGACCTTGTGCTAGCATATGCTTTGTTGTTTTATATCTAGTATTTTTATGAGTGAGTATTATTTAGTAACATTATTAATAGAAATCTAAATGATAGTCACATTAGGGAGTTCGTTATGGATTCTGACAGTTGCGACGATATTGATAGTGAAAAAGACTTGACTATTGTAATCCCGAAACAGGCTATATTGGTTATAACGCTTTGCTTATTGATGACATATCACGTGAAGTACCTGACAACCAACCTATTGATATGGATATTGACATTGAATCTGACGAGTTACAAAAGAATGAGGAAACACTTGAAAGTTATCAAGGACCGATGGCAGTTGAAGATCAACCGAACGGGACTTCCACTTCATATCAATCAGAATGTAGTGACAATGAAGACGTCAATGACATCTATTCTCCATTATGCCCTCGGAATCTTTTTGAATGGAGGCATTCAAGATGTAGAAACAAGTTTCAACCAACTTTATTTACATTTGATGAAAGTAAGTCTGGAATAAATAATGACTTCGTTGATTTAGATAATAACTATAATGAACTAAATCCTGTAAACGAAATTGTCATTGAAACGAAGAGATACAGTCATCAGTGGGCAACTTAAACAACGCTAAAAGATGCATCTAAGATCAAAAAATGGTACAACACTACTGTTGATGAAATTTATACATTTTTTGGAACTGCTTTGCTCATGTCTCATGTTAGAAAAAATACCATTGAACATTATTGGAGTACTGATCCCCTGCTTAGTACCCCTATATTTAATACAGTATTTTCTCAAGATAGATTTAAGAATTTAGTACGAATGATACACTTTTTCAACAATAACAACCGTACACGAGGTGACAATAAGTGCAGACACGATAGTTATATTAGAAAAAATAATAACTATCTACAACTCTGCGTATGAAATTCAAACATGTGTTCACACCTTAAAAAATTTTTGTATTTACTAAAGTCTAATGAAATGGAAAGGACGGTTATCCTTCAAGCAGTTTATTTCTAACAAACGACACAGATTTGGTGTTAAACTTTCCATTATTTGCGATTGCAAAACAGGATTTATTTTAGGTATGATTGTATATACTCGGAAAGAGACCACTATTAATTTAGAGGCAAACTTAGAAATCTCTGGATCTGTAGTTACGACTCTAATGGAAACTTACTTAGGTCAAGATCACGCTGTAGACGTAGACAACTGGTATATGTCACCTTACTTGGTTCAGTTTTACACAAAAACAAAACCGGTGCAGTTGAGACAGTAAAATCCACAAGAAAAGACTTACCAAATTTCCGAAACTGTGATTATAAAGCCCAGTACTCCCCGACTTTGTTAGGATAGAAATGGATGGATAAGAAAGAGGTTAGATGTTGAGTTCAACACATAAACAAAATAGTTTCTACTGGGAAGGAGAACTACAAGACCAAGCAACCAATTAGAAAACCTAAAAGCATTATTGATTACAATAAGAATATGGGTTTAATTGACAAATCAGACATGTAAAGTTAAATTTTTCAATGCATGCACAAGGAAATCTAATAAATGGTACCAAAAAAACTATTTTTCTATCTATTGGACATGGCGGTATACAATTCTTTTATTGTATACAAAATTAAATCAGGCAAACACATGCAGTTCACCCAATTCAGGCTCAATCTAATCACGTAAATGCTTGAAACATTTACACCAACAAGAAACTCGCCAGCGGAAGGAAGAAAGTCTAAAGAAGATTTGCTCACTCGCTTATCTGGAAGACATTTCCCCTGTTATATTCCTTCAACTAGAAAGAATCAAAGCCAAGAAGGAAGTGCCAACGTTTTAAATGGTCGACAATCGAACCACAAAAGTGGCGAGAGACGCCGTTTATGTGCAAGGACTGTGACTTAACGCTTTGCGTTCCTTAGTGTTTTCAGCTTTACCACACAAAGTGAAATTTTGGAACACATATAAAATAACTTGCCTTTTTTATATCTAATAAAACTTCTTTCATATGTAAAATGACGAATTATTACTCATTTACCTCAAATAGTTTTTTTAAATAGTAAATTTCAAAGCAATAGGTTAATTTTTTTGACAAAATATGTTTAATTTATTTTTAGTTTAGTTTTAGTTTGTTTAGGGAGGGAGGGAGGGAGACTGACTGACATGGCTTCCACTATTGTTGGGTAGGTGGCAGTGGTGGGGGTTGTACATATATAGAGCAACACTCAGGTATTGATGCAGTTCTTTTCAATTGGTATATATATGAAGTTTGCTGATAGGGAAGGGGTTGAGGGGAAGAGGTCTATCTTAGGTTCAGATTAGATGGGTCACGGGATTTTGTTATCCATTGGTGTGCTAATTCCATCCTTCGGAGTTGGGAACTATTGGCATGGGAAGGAAGGGATCTGATTACTTTAGTGGTGTAACACTGATAAATATTTTGGTTATGGAGAAGAGTATGGGCAGATACAGGGTTTTCAGGATTTTGGACCTTTGCAATCATTAACCCTTTAACTGCTATGTTATTTTGTACCGACAACACCCCTCTGCTGTGTTTTTCCATGCAAAATCAAGATCTTAGAAATCAGTATAAGAACAGTTGATTTAAGAATATAAACTATAATTTTCTTATGTTATTTTTAAGATATATAATATAAATACTATATATATATATATATATATATATATATATATATATATATATATAAGTATTAATAACGCCAAATTGCTCCAAAAATTGGACGATCAGGCCTATTTTGCTGCCGTTTAGGCAGCAATTTGGAAGCAGCAAAATGCCTGGATTTCAGAGATGCCCAGGCCCAAATTGCTGCGCTTGAGATACACCGGCCTGGATTGCTGCGATTTGTGTTATACGGTAAATCCTCCAAACTGCTGCCTAACTTATACTATTTTTTCAAATTGCGACTGGCAACTACCAATCTAACAAAACAAAAATCCACTAAGTTACAAATACTCAAAGGCCTATTTTGCTGCTCCATCGAAATATTGGTTTGTTGTTGCTGGAGAACACTACTTCTTAACAAGGCGATAGCCCATGTTGGTGTCTCCCATCCCACAATCCACCCATTAGTGATCTGAACGTTGCATTTCTCGACTATTGCCTCGCACCACCTTCAACGCTCACGCGGTCACTATCTCTTGGCGCACCACATGTCGCTCTTATCGCAGCCACGTCACACCTTGACTTGTATTCTAAACCATTCCTCTCTCTGTCTGTTTACACAAACATTGACCCACCACATATGCCACTTATTAAGCCCGTACAGCTGACTAACATGACACACTCGGCTGTTGTTCTGTCTGCCAGCGTTTGTGACTGTCCTAGTTCCCACGTAATTAAGCATGACTTTAGTATTATTTATATAAAGAACACCTGACCGTGTAGATAAAAAATTATGCTACAAAGTAGAACTAAATACGCTCTAATAAATTTTTCTATTATTTAGAATTATGTAGGGATGTACCATTGATGTGTAACCACTCATTTTAGTACAAATGTAATAAAATGGAGTGTTTAAATATCCGTGCTATGGATCAATCTTTTTAAAATTTACTTACCTGTTGTCATAGGATGGTGTTTCTTACTCCTTATAATAGTCGTACAGCATTAGTGATGTAGCCTTGTTCTATCCCCCCTCTCTCTCTCTTTCTCAAAATAATCTCCTCTGTTTTATCCATGAAATGTTTAAGTAAGAGCCCTTTTACTATTAAAGAGCACAATCGTAAGTGCATAAGTATTTCGACCGTATTAACCAAACATTTGGAGCAAAATTTTTCAAGAGTCGTAAATTTATTTAGTTGATGAGTGATCTATGTGGTTTAACACGAGTCGAGTCCATGTATTGTTTTTATATTAATATAAATATTTCTAATTTAACAAGATATTTATCAATAAATTGAACTGGGAAAACGAGCTGTTGCCATATACAAAAGGAAGTATTTAAATTATAATCTGTGCTCTAACTGTCCTTCTTTAACTAAAGAATAAATATAGCATTTTAATTAAGTAAGAACAATAACTAACAAATATGTAAAGTAGTCCTGTTTTAAAGAAGTTAATTTTGAATGCTTGTTTAGATTATCTGGAATCGACTTTTGTGACACGGTTTGTTTGTTAAACTTCATTGTGTAT
Organism: Stictocephala bisonia; assembly: GCA_035578905.1. Lineage (NCBI taxonomy): Eukaryota > Metazoa > Arthropoda > Insecta > Hemiptera > Membracidae > Stictocephala > Stictocephala bisonia. The sequence continues at coordinate 34,917 of JAQJVL010004547.1, forward strand.
TTCTTATGATTCGAAGTACCTAAGTTAAGAAAAGATTTTCAAAAGTACAAATTGGATGTCCGTAAATATTAGTATAAAAGGAATTCGTATACAAACAATTATTGCTGCCCTCCTCTATTTAAATAAAAATTATTCACGTTTCCATTCTAACTATTATATCTCTACGTAACACCATTTATTATTTTAAGTTGTTTATAGCATAACGTATATTATAATATTATAAACGAATATACTACATAATTAAATAAGTGTTATATAAATAAATAAACTAGAATAAGATACAACTGTTTAATCGTATCTGCAGTAGTATTTTTCTCATTTGAGCAATCAAGTTTAGTGCATACAAAATATTTATATGTATTTTTTTATATAAATAGCTAAATTTGAAGAATCGCTATACTATTTTACTATAAAACAATTTTAAAGTTGGTTCTGTAAATAGTATCTATTTCAAGTACGGAAGTAAAATCCTAACAGATGGCCTATTGTGAGGTGACAACTGATAACATTGTCATAACCGTTGTAGGCGACAGCCTTGACTTAGGAAACTTCATCCTTGGCGGGAAGGAATACACCAGCAGTTTCACTCAAACTAGAAGGCTTAATTTTATCTTTTACAGAACGCTTGTTATTAATATTATTGATTCAAGTAGTTTTTTTAGCTTTGAATCTAACTATGGTGGGACATTTGCTATTATTTTAGTTGATTTTAAAATGTTTATACTGTTTTATACTGTTGTTTTGGAATCGGCTTTGAACATTTTATGAAAACCTGACAATAAAATATTCTTAGGCTAAGTGCCTAAGAACCTCTTTTTCCCCTAGAACACATTTTTCAAATATACAACTAAATATAACATTAAAAATAAAGTTAAGGTCGTGTTAACATCATAAGTCTTGTATCATAGATTAATAAAATGATAGCAAGTTCTAATTTATAACAGATTCTTTGAAGAAACTCGTAAATGAATTATTGAGTATTGATTATTTACTAGTTCACTCGTTCAGATGTAGTCATACAGACAAGCCATATTTGTACCAATAAAAACAGACGGTTAGGATCACGATTGAAAATTACACTACTCTTATCTTTAATTAAATATTAAATATTTGTATTCAATAATATACTATCCACTTCAGTACACGTAATTTTAATGCATAGTATTGTATACAAAATATTGCCCGCATATTGCAATAATGAGGCATAATATAGGGTTAAATCGGTTACTTGGACATTGAATTGAACAATAATACTATGAACAGTTTTATCGATTTGGTAATTCCGTCAAATATTATACTCATAATATAGCATATATTCGTCAAATGTTTAATACCTCTCAAATAAAAACAATAAAGGTAATGGGGTACATACATAAATTGAACGACAAGCCTTTCCACATACATGGCTGTTGACTTTTAAAATGTTTTTTTTTGACGTCAGAATGAAAGTACATATATTAAACGTCCAAATATTACATAACAATATTTCTTATATCCATACATCTGTCCGACAGTACACTAATAAATATGATACGTACTACAATATGTTAATTAGAATAGCCAAAACACACGGATCTTAATATTACGGTTCGTAATAAGCCTTGCCACACATACATCAATAGTTGATGACTTAAAAAAAATCATATTTGATATGACGTTGTTCTTACTTTGATACATAAATGTCACCTTTATGTTATTGAATTTTGTTCAGTAAAATAATTAAGAATGAATCAGTTTTGTCGTTTTAAATATAGTTCTTACTTAAATTTCTAATATTGACACTAAACTTATTCAGGTATAAATGTAGTTAACATTAGCTTATAGGTGCTATTGAAGTAACATACTAGGTTTTTATTTATTTATTTGTTTTATTTTAATTTGAAACTTCACTCACCAGTTCACATGGGCTTGCAAGCCTGTGCGTGAACTTTATTCAACGAGTGAAGTACCGACCGTTGGCTTAGTGGGGATTCAAGCCTTGGACCTTGCCCTCCGCAGTCCGGAGCCTTAGCTACTGACCCACCACGCCGGCAAATATTATATTATACTTTATAATAATATATTACAAAGTACTTATAATAGGTAAGATTATTACAAAAATATTATGCATAAAAAAGTAATAGTAATAATCTTAACAAATATATGTCATATAATGGCCATGCAGCTACATATCCAGGGTGGTGTTTTGAAGTTAATTTTGTTAAAAAAACATTATTTTAAATGATGGATGACTGTGAAGTATTTTTAGAACAAGGAGCCCATGAAAGATGCAAACAAATAGAGAAATGTAAAAGCAGGACAGTATAAAGTAGCAAAGATAAATAAAATGGAATATGTTTAACAGCTAAAGAAATGGTACTATACTTATGTATTTGAAACTTGTGGTAATTCCACAAACACCAAAGCAAAAAAAAAACTTTTTGTTTATAGGGTTCAAAAATCACTTTTTCAGGCTGTATAAATGACAAGTGTACGGTTAGGAAATGACCTTGACTCCTATAAAATGTACTTAAGATAATAATACTGCTCAAATATCTACCTACTTCGAAGGACCTGACATTTTGAGTACATACGCGTGAGAAATATGTGTAAATTATTACAGACCAATTGTTAACATCCACGCGTCTCTGACATGTGGTTGTACCTACTGACCATTCAATTTATCTTAAATGTAGCTATATAATTAGACACAATCTTAATTATAACATTAGTTGATTAGTCAAGCTATTCTTCTTTGTTTTGCATAATTAGACTACTAGCTAAGAACTCGTCTTCTGATGAACCAACTTTAATATAAGGTAATGCTATGAGTTATGTTTAAACACTTTTAAAACTTAAAAGGACTAATTTTTTTATGTGAAATTATGTTTCACACGGATAGTAAAGGCCCATCTACAAATGTTTGGAGTAAGTCTATGTAGCACAGTAAACTCTAATACCAAATTCACATAGTTTACAATGATTACTCAAGACGTTGTAGGGTATGAAATACAATAATTGTTAATATGGGCGATACGTCGAGAAAACTGTCTTCCTAATCAATGTAAATTCCCTTGACAAATGTTTTATGTACATCTATGGACCTACGTTAATTTAAAACAAATTTAAATTTACTACTTCATAAGCGTCCTTAACAGTGACGCTTAGAGACTCTCCACCCCACAAATTATTGGTGGACATATGACATTTTCAATTGGTTTAAGATGGAAATTCCTAATACGGTTAGGCCAATATAATCATACAGGGATTACCATCTTCCCTGTACAGTTACGCAGAATAACTGAACGCGTATGTAAAATTTGAGGGACACACAAATGTGCCATACGCGTTTGAAATCACAAGAATCAATTTTTTTTCAATTTGTTGGGAATGCATGGTGGACTATGGAATCTATTGATATATGTAGAATATGGTTAGATGCCACATATGACAGTATGTATTGAAATTAATTGGTTTAAAATACTTAATTTACCAACTACTAAGGTACTGCGCCTTTTAATGTGTCCCATTTTCAAATCTTATGTAAGTTTGTTATGATTTATTAATAAATTATTCAGGTTCATGTACAGGGTTTTAAAAAAACTTTGTTTCATTATTACGTGATATTGTACCTGATATAAATAATAAGCAAAATGTGCCAATAAAGAAAGGTCAAAAACCCCAACGTTACTAATATAGGCAGCGTTTTATATTGTTCATCTAAAAAAGGTGTGAACGTAAATTTCAAAATGTAACAAAACGTCTAGTATTAGTACAGGATATTATTTAAAATGAATAAAAATGCTGGTGTTCAAAATGTTAAATGGAAGTAGAATAAATTTTACTGATAGTAAAAGCTGGTAGGCAAACTTTTTGTATTTTTAATTACAAATATAACTAAGTGCTAAGTAAGAAAATCGATTAAATAATAACAATTGACTTACATTAGTGAATGCTGCACGTCAGTTCTGTAAGGCTAAATATCACTGGAAAATGTCTGCATTGTTTGCATTACATTCTTTTAATATCTGAACATTAAACAAAAAATAGGCCCCTTAGGTTGCAACCTACCGAAATCACTGTTGTAAAAGAGATGCATTCATTTGTGTAAGTAAAAGAGAGAATTATTTTTTCTTACTGTGTCATTCTATTTAATAGTAGTCATTCAAAAGACTCCCAATTGAACTAATTAGATGGTACGCCACGTGCTGGCAACACAATAGCAAGCCCCATCCACTACATCATCTGCAGCAGGGACCATTTGTTGGTTTTAACAATACTAACGCATGAAGCTTAGAAGAACTAAATTAAACCATTATGGTTATTAATTATAGCAAGGGCCGGTTTAAGTAGAATACGTTCTGTTAGGGAAGGGCTAGGTTAGGTATTGACATGTTAGATTATGTTAGTTTTGGTTAAGTTTTGTTAGGTATGATCAGGTTTGTTTAGGTTGTTAAGTTTGTTTAGGTTATGTTAGTTTTGGGTAAGTCATGTTAAGTTTGGTTACATTGTGTTGCTTTTAGTAGGTTGTTAGGTTTATATGGTTGTTTTAGGTTTGGCTATGTTTGATTAGGTTGTTAGGTTTGTTTATTGTTATTGTTATAATAGGTTGTTTATAAAATAATACAAAAACTTCTTAAAATAAACCTTTTAATATAATATAGTGTTGATTTAAAAGTTAAGCGTTTTAAGGCGACCGTGGCCAAGCCTAACTATAATTAGGAAGGTTCAGCAACCTAAAAAAAATCTAGCGTATCACTTCCGCTTTCCAAAGGGCAAGAACATCGTAAATATTCGTTTCCCGCTTTCTTTAGCTTTCGTCATCCCCATGCCTGGGAAGGGTCCTTCGTCTATTGTTAATGTGGGACTGTGAGTATCGGCGTGGTAATTTATCTGTTTAGCAACAAAACAAGGAACTGGTGAAGTCACTAAACACACTTTGACCAAGATAACTTTCCAATAATATATTACTTTAACTTTAAATCAGTTTTACAAATTTTATTTTCCCCGTAAAAATGGAATAAAATATTATATGAATCATTGTTCTTTGATATAAATATAAAAAGAAACTTCTTTTTTTATTTAAAACTTCTAATTTTATGTTTTAAATAATATACTTAGTTTACAACTGTAATCTTAAACTGCTCTAAGTGATAGATAAATTAGCACTACAATACCCACATACGTGTAGGTATGGGTGGATGGGTCAGTACCACTGTGAGTGTAGGTGTGGTCGGGTGTTCAGTACTACTGTATGTGTATTGGTGGGTGGGTGGGATAATACCACTGTACGCGTTAGAGTGGGTGGGTGGATCAATACGTGTATCTGTGGGCAGTTGGGTCAATACCATTGTACGTGTATGGGTGGGTGAGTGGGTTAATACAACTTTACGTGTATGGGTAGCCGCCCTTATGATCACTCCCACCCATAAGGTTCTTATAAAATTATGTGATCAAAAAAAGATGGTCATTAGTAAAAAAACCAAGTTCCAAATTGGTTTGGTTTTTTTTTTTGAAAGGCAGGGAACAGATTATAAGAATAAAAAGTGGAATAAATGAAGGTCGATCATCTAAAAATGGTGTTCCTCAGGGCTCAGTGCTCTCAGCTACCTTTTTCATTAAATGAAATAATATAAGTTTTATATTAACGACTTGTTAGAAAATAATTTTAACAGAGGTGTTCAGGCATTTGCGTGAATACTTTTTTCTTAGTATTCACGTACAGCCATGAGAAATAAATATGTTATGCATGATTCAGATGTACATAAAACTTGGTGCTCACAATATTGCGTGATAGTAAATATTTTCAAAACAAAATATATTAATTTTTACTTAAAAGGATGTAACTTTGATAAATTTACTTTTGATAAATAAACTTTGATAAAATTGGTTTTCTTGATGATACATAAATGAAACTGTTTACATATTTGTCAATGTAGAAAGAGTGGAAACTTTCAAACATTTAGGAATTTATCTTGATAAAAAGTTAACATGGAAATCGCACATTAATAAGGTAAATGTTGATATTAGGAGGAGTATGAGCATTCAAATTGACCAAGCTAAGTAGAATTACGATCGACAATTATTTAATTCTCATAAAGGTAACAACAGTAAACAATGGAAGTTAATGATCGAAAACACAGGTAGCAAGAAGGATAGAGATATATCTAGGTTAGTGTTGGATAATGTTCAAGTAGTTAAATTGGTTTAGTAGTTTATTTGAAATACAGGCCACAGATTATAAGAATAAAAAGTGGAATAAATGAAGCTCGACCATCTAAAAATGGCGTTCCTCAGGGATCAATGCTATCAGCTAATTTATACTATCGATTTGTTAGAAAAGAATTTTAACAGAGGTGTTCAGGCATTTGCGTGAAGTGTACGTGGATACTTTTTTTTTAGTATTCACGTACAGCCATGAGAAAAAAATGTATTATGGGAATATATTATGCATGACTCAGATGTACTTAAAACTTGGTGCTCACAATATTGCGTGATAGTAAAATGTTTTAAAAACAAAATATATTAATTTTTACTCAAAAGGATGTAACTTTCATAAATTTACTTTTGATACATAAACTTTGATAAAATTGTTTTTCATGATGATAAATAAATGCAACCGTTTACAGATTTGTCATTGTCGAAAAAGTGGAAACTTTCAAATGTTTAGGAATTTATCTTGATAAAAAATTAACATGGAAATCGCACATTAATAAGGTAAATGTTGATATTAGGAGGAGTATAAGAAGTTTTTGTTATTTAAGGAAAATACGCAACACAGAACTCCTGAGTTCACTTTACCATGCAGTGGTTTATTTGAGTTTAATGTATGATTGGTATTGTTGGGGTGATGGGAATAAGAATTTAATTAATAAGTTAAGAGCAGCTCAAAATCAGTTCATGCAAATTATTTTCTTTAAAATATATTTGACGCTATCTTCAGCGCTATACAAGTTTTTACCAATTCTGACAATCAAGTATCTTTTTATTTTCAAGGACTTAAAAATGTTTGTTGAAAGGGGCGGTGAGAGACGAAACAGTTTAATATTCCACCATTGCTGTAATACGAGAAATTCGAAAATGGGTATCTTCAAAAATTCAAAAGCAAATTAAGTGTTTTTTTTTCAAAGGTCTCTTTTTTGGCACCTACATCTTATAATGATCAACCTAATCAAGATAAGAGTGTTTGTAACATTCCAGTAAAGGTTAGTTCGTTGTATTATCAGCCCATGTCACAGTTGACCATGTTATCAGTGTAACTAAAGGACTGCGACTGATATGAACAATTTTTTATTTATTCTTTTTGGCATCATTACTGGAAAGCGTGGCTTTTAATTTAGAGTAAATAGATTATAAATACCTTATAAACTTAAAATGAAAATAAATACTTTTTATTATTATTAACCTTCTTCATTTTCATCTCCAAATGTTTTTTAAATACCCTATCCTATTATATACTGCCACAGAAAATTTTAAAATCTATCACCAGCTCTTTCATGGGTTGGCTGTTACTATTTTTACTAATGACCATCTTTTTTTGATCACATAATTTTATAAGAACCTTATGGGTGGGAGTGATCATAAGGGCGGCTACCCATACACGTAAAGTTGTATTAACCCACTCACCCACCCATACACGTACAATGGTATTGACCCAACTGCCCACAGATACACGTATTGATCCACCCACCCACTCTAACGCGTACAGTGGTATTATCCCACCCACCCACCAATACACATACAGTAGTACTGAACACCCGACCACACCTACACTCACAGTGGTACTGACCCATCCACCCATACCTACACGTATGTGGGTATTGTAGTGCTAATTTATCTATCACTTAGAGCAGTTTAAGATTACAGTTGTAAACTAAGTATATTATTTAAAACATAAAATTAGAAGTTTTAAATAAAAAAAGAAGTTTCTTTTTATATTTATATCAAAGAACAATGATTCATATAATATTTTATTCCATTTTTACGGGAAAATAAAATTTGTAAAACTGATTTAAAGTTAAAGTAATATATTATTGGAAAGTTATCTTGGTCAAAGTGTGTTTAGTGACTTCACCAGTTCCTTGTTTTGTTGCTAAACAGATAAATTACCACGCCGATACTCACAGTCCCACATTAACAATAGACGAAGGACCCTTCCCAGGCATGGGGATGACGAAAGCTAAAGAAAGCGGGAAACGAATATTTACGATGTTCTTGCCCTTTGGAAAGCGGAAGTGATACGCTAGATTTTTTTTAAATTTAGATTTAAAAAAAAGATTTAGATTTAGATTTTAACGTACTAATATTTATTAATTGTACAATGTTATAAAGAAAATTATTAGATTATTTTATGAAACTTTATTATACCATGATGGTAGGTTATTAGTAAATTTATTTTAGGAATTTAATTGAAATATTTACTTTAACATATGATTTTGACATTTATACTTGTCCAATATTTGTTGACTATAAAACTAACTGTTGAAGTTATTAAAATAGTAAACAAAACAATATCTTACCATGTTGATAGTTATTTACCTAAAGATTGTGGGAATTTAAATGAAATCACAATACTTACCTATAACTTTGTCGTTTATAAAGGTTTCAAATATATTGATGATATAATTTTTTAATCAATTTATTACAATCTTTTATAAATCAATATATTCCTATGCTGGTAGTAATATGTATAATAATTGTGGGAATTTATTTGAACATTTTAAATTTACATATGATATTGACACGTCTAAAATGAAATTATTACCGATTATACAATTCAATACTAAACGTATTCGGCTGTTTTTTATAACCATAACAATACAATAACTTGAATTTGTAATATATCTTTAATTAAATTGGGAATTTAAATTAAATTTTTCAATAACATATGATTTTGACAGTTGTACTATTTCAATACTTATATTTTAAAAACAATAATAGAAAAGCAAATGTCAGTT
>JAQJVL010004548.1:0-43829 GCA_035578905.1 Stictocephala bisonia
TATTTTTTTAAATTTTAGAGAAAAGTATATATGTCGGAAAATTACAGTAAATTTTTTGTTTGTGAAGGTTATACAATGAAGTTATTCAGGAATTCAGTTTCTGAGTCATTCAAGAAGCCATGTTGTTAGGTTTTTCTTGAGGTATTGAGGTGGTTGGTTCTTCAGCTGTTCAGGCAGGCGGTTGTAGTAAAGCGCTCCTTTATATGATGGCTTTATACGATGCTACCCACCATCATAAATATGTAGATGGTGGGTTGGCATGGTGGCAGGGCAAAGTTAGAGGCATGTCTTATATTATATTAGTGTGTATCTTATCTTTATGTCATAGCTGTTCTGTTTTGACTGCATGAAGAATCTACATGCATTGAAAGTAGATGTAGAGTGAAGGTGTACTGTCAAGATCTTGAATTGCTTGAAAGGATCTATGCAGCTTTCTTGGTAGTGCAGTCCTGCTAAGCATCGAATCGGTCCTTTTGCTGTATTACGACCTGCAGTGGTGCTCATTCTTGCACAGTTGGTCTATACGTGGTTTCCACGACAAGAGTCTATTGTGATTCCTAGTTATTTTGTTGATTCTTTTATTTCTACTGTTCAATGGAGCAAGTTGTGTTTGTTTGTTTTTGGTACTAAAGTATATTTTTATAGTTTTTTATCATTTAGGACTAGATCATAATTGATCATTATCTGAGCAGTATTATTTAGTTTGACTACAAAAATTATTTGTGTTTCTTCCAGAATATTTTTTTGTCGGATATTGTGAGAACTGTATTGTCCGCATATATGATCGTGTTGCAAGTTCCCTGCAGTTGGTTTGGTATGTCATTGGTAAGGAGTAGGAACAGAAAAGGTTCAAATATAGATCCTTGAGGTACACCTCTCTTTATCTTATTGGTTCCGGAGTGAATTTTCTCGATTGTATTTATTGTAGTGTGACTGATCTCCACTAACTGCCGCCTGTTTTTAAGGTAGTTTTTGAACCTTGAAGTTTAATAGACCAATTAACTATTAGTAAGCAAAACATGATTAAGTGATAACATAACTTTATAAATATTTATGTTTAACAAATTATCTAAAATTATTTAATGCACTAATTACATTATTTTTATTTTTGTTGTTCTCTTTAAAGTTTATCATTGGTAAATATATTAGAACTGTACGACTGTTTTTATTGTTGTTTTTTCTATTAAATCTTATAAATTATTTATTCTTATAGTTTAAACATTATTCAATTCAATTTACATTGTCTTTATTCAAGAAAATATACAATATTACACAGTTAATGTCAATTTTTAAAATTGTTCTTATCTACACCGAAACAACTCTGGTCGATCCTCGTTGATAGTTGTACTTTTCCTAAACTACTTATTTTGTAAATTGTAACTTTATTCCCAAGATTAGCAATTTAATTTATCAAACATTTTGCTTATATGCGATACTATCAGTGATTTGTATAATATCTACATGACAAATGTAACAGTCTTATTCTTACCTGTAGATCGTGAAGATAGCCAGGACAGCGTTTCTTCGTACGTATGAGTGACGGTGTTCCAGACAGGCTCGGATGGCAGGCATCAGGGGCTCCAACAATTCTGGCTCCTTCAGTTTGCACAGAAACCTCAGTGTGGAACCTCGCAGAAACTCATTTGGGTGTTGTAGGTCCTTAAACGAAACATGCCCAACTAATGAAATGTCTTTGTTAATTTCAATTTGAATTGATATATTCTTCGATTTTTAAAAAAACTGTCTACTGGTTGAAATAAAAGAGTTTCAACCAATCCACAAAACGTCACTAGGTAAAATATTAACTATTACTGTCATTTTAACATCTCTGGACAATGACTTGATACTTTTTGCATATTAAGATGATTTTCGGGTTTTAATGTTTCAAACAGTGACGTTTTTGGAAGCCTGATGATGAAGCATTACAATGCTTAATACATACATACTTACTTAGCATGCATACATGCTTTGAAATATACGTAGCAGAAATGTAACCTAAGAACTGTAACGACAGAAAAAGGTAACTTAAACCAGTATTATTTATAAAATATTAAAACTGGTTTAACCCATAGCACGAAGAAATTATTTTACCCTATTTTAAAGTAACGTGTAATTATGTAAACAAAATAATTTTAATGAAATGTGAAGTTAACTTTTTTTTAAAGTTTTAGAAACGTAAAGGAAGACAAAAAATATATAAATTTATATTTAAAGTTAAAACTATAATTTTTAACACTATTTTATTGTAGATGTAAAATTATAACCAAAAGTACAAATATAAAAAGTTTTCAACATTTTAGTTGAAACTTTTACCAGTTTCTTTCATTTATGATACAATAATAACTACAACAAAATAATTGAAAACTAGAAAACAGAGAAAAAGAACGATAAGTGTTGAAAACAATGTGCTTGGGTGGAGAGAGACCGAGAATATTTTCGTTTTACGTGTGTGCAAAGGCAGGAGACGGAGCCTCGCCCATAAGCGCTCTGATTGGCTGCCTCGCCCCTTTTCATTCATAGACGATTTCTGTTTTTGATAGGCTGAGGGAGTTGGCTAAAGACATGTCTAAGTTGATGCTGCACTCTAGCGGAAGTTTTAGGAAATATCATTTACCAATACAGTTAGGATACTAATACAGTTACCAAATTATTTTCCCTCAATAATGTCAGTATTTTGTCTATCTGTACCTTATTAGATTATATTATTTACGGTACTATTTTTTAAATCTTATACAAAACAAAGTGCAAGATTGATATCGAGTCACTATTAAAGATCATGCTTCTTGTAGGCCTAATTAATAAATTGGTCGGTAGCGTAGTTGGTTCAATCCCAGCTTCATGTGCTAAAGGTTCTCAGTTCGATCCCAATCAGAGTCAATACATTTTGAGAAGGATCAGCTGATAACCACCGGCTGTTCATTTGTCATTGGGCTATTAATTAATGACACTTTCTAAGGAATAGTCGGCCTTAGTTTGTAACAATGACTACATTCGCTCATCTTCACTCATCACACTCATTCGAAATCCATATTCGCCCATATCTTGACGATCGGCGTCTTATGAATAAATAAATAAATAAATAAATAAAAATAAAAATAAAACCAATCCATTTAATCACGATCACATATATATATATATATATATATATATATATATATATATATATATATATATATATATAAATATGGATAAGAAAAGTGACCACAGTCAATTTAGTGTTATTTCACAATGAAGAAATTAATCACTATTTTTTCCAGTTTTAAGTCTTAAGAGTTCTATTTTACATTTACAACTTTCATGAAACATACCAACCACCCTTTGCAGTTTCTATTCATTCCAAAAGCCTCTGATATCTGTAATGTCAGTCTAACAATATATTAACTAGATTTGAACGTTAGGAGCTATGCCCACAAACCCTCTAAAAGCTTAATGGCAATCCAAGTTGTTTACAGGTGCTACTCAAGTTGATCATGAGTGCTATCCAAGTAAATTATTTTTTTATATTTTTTAATAAACTTCACTCGCCAGTTGACATGGGCGTATAGGCCTGTGCGTCAACTTTATTCAACGAGTGAAGTACCGACCGTTGGCTCAGTGGGGATTCGAACCTTGGACCTTGCTCTCCGCAGTCCGAAGCCTTAGCCACTGAGCCACCACGCCGGCAAAAATAACTGTGCAATGTTGGTGGCAAGTTGATCAATGGCTACACGAATTGGTCTATCTACATATGGCATTATTTAAGAAGATCGGTGTTGTATCTGTCTTTGACCTCTAAGAGGAGACTATCCTTGGATCTCGCAATGGAATTCTATAAGAAAAAATTACACTTACCTTTCGATACGCATCACAGACAAGTATCATTTCTTGCAGAAGCTTTCCATCTGGAGATGTTTTTGGTACTATTTCCCAGAAGATAAGCAATAATTTCTTGATTGTGTGGTCTTGTAAAGGCAGAACAAACCGAATGATTATCATAAGAAGACCTGGAAGTCTCTCTCCATTGGCTATCATGTGGATTGTCTTCTTTAATGCATCTATCTTGGATTTAATGTCACCTTTTTCTAAAAAAAATTTAAATTTCAATTTTTCAGGCATAATCACAAAATATTTCATGTTGGATCATAAAAAGTTGATAAACATATACAATAAATCAAAATAAAGGAATCTACCCTTTTTTAATTGACATAGCAGCTGTAGTATAATTAATGAGTTCTGTAATCAACCACACTACACTGTAACCCTAAATCTCTGTACTTTTTTATAAACTTTTCACTACATTTTTGACCAAGCTCAATCATGAATGTAATATAAATGTAGTTAGCAGTTAACAAACAAGTGTGGTTGATGAAATGAACCTTTTACAAAAAGAGTGGACAATACTGAGTTGCTTTCCATAGGTGTGGTGTGTCATGTGATTGTGGTTTCCATAAAAACTAAAATTGCTGTAATTTCTAGGTTGGTAGAATTGTTGAAGGTGTTGGAATTATTAATGAAGAAAATTAATTAGTTGCTGTACTCCAGTTTCTAATAGTTTTTTCTTTGCAATCAAATGAGAAGACAACATTTTGAGCATAGTCGTAATGTGAAAATAAATTTAATTAAAGTTTCAATTTATAATCTAATGCTTTATTAATTTTACTTGTTTTATGTCTACTAACTGCTTTGCATCACAAATAAATTTTACAACAATTCTAGTTTTTAGGGCACTACTTAAGGTTAAAATTAATTTTTAATTTAATCACAACGAAAATCATCTGCAACTTTCTTCCCGTTGCCTGCTAGGGGCATTTTCATTACAATAACGTCACAAATCACTTTATTGTAATGTTTTGGATGAAAGTAATCAGAATAGATCGCTAATGTATTGTTGTGGTTGACTCACACGGCACGACACCATGGCTGTACACGTTCACATGTAAATGATTAAATACAAAAATACTCAAATCTCGATTGTTTGTCAAATAAATAAATTCGATTTCATTCAACTTTACTTTTTTTGTTGTATTTCTTTTTGAAAATAGAAAGCCGTCATTTTGAAAATAATTAAAAAGGTTTTTGCTTTTTTTATTTCAATAAGAAAATGGTTTTATTAATGTGTATACCAAAATTGAACTCTATAGGTTGAATAGTTTTAAAAATAACAAATAATTTGTAAAAATACAAAATGGCGGCTGTACGACTACCGGAGGTGATTTGGAATTTTTAAATATGATATTATGTCTTGTTTTTGACCCACAATCAATGCCTAAAAATATCCTCAGAGTGTTTAGGGATACCCTGTATAATGTACATATAACATGTAAATGGAATGTTGTATACTAGTTTTTATAACTTACCATCAAAGTTAAGCTTAAGTAACACATGTAGTTTTTTTGAGTAGAATGTTACCTCAATAAATTGATGGATGCCTATAGATGAGAGCGTAACTGTTATGATGGATTACAGTGAGATCAGGAATGCGGAGTTAAATTAAAGCATTTCTAAAACAATGTTTTGAGGCTGTTTAAGTTGTATGCTGAGTCAAGAGAAATACTAATTATACTAACTGGCAGGTTAGCTTTTGCAAACCAGGTTGAAATTGTTTATATTAGGCCTACAGTACAGTTTTCATTTTAGAACATGGTTAGTACAACTATAACAAATGTCACATGAAGAGTTATTTGCCTCCATAATGCAGTCCTTATCTTTTTCTTCTACATAATGTTAGCAGACTGGTCTTATTAAACAGGTTTGTTGATACCCTATCTCTCCTAGCCTTGTTAATGATCTTGTCTGGGCAAAGCACTTAACCTCACATCTGAGTCAATGTTGAATACACAATTTACTCATTGAATACAAATTTAACATAAACTAGGAACACAACAAAAACATATGACAGCACGAGTCAACGTATTAGCTATATATTAGTAAACGTATACTCAAGCTACTGCACAGTCTAATAACATACACTTGTGACACTCCGTTAGATATTAGCGACAAGCATGACACTAGCGATCCTAATGGCTAGTCCGCAATAGTGCTTATCTCTGCCTGTTTACATCCACATCTGTGATTAGTAAATGTAAAATAACTGATGAATAACTATCTGTCATAGAATTTTGTCTAGTGTTATTATCGGGGTAAAGTGGAAGAGGGAACTCTATAGTCCAAACTCTGCCACTAAAATGAAGGCTTTTTCATTCATTCATTTTTGTACTTATTGCAGCTTCACAGTGCTGCAATGGAAGTGTTGTGACTGCTTATTGTTACACTGTGCTACTACTAAATAGATCTAAAAACTCACCCAAGTCTGCTTTTAACTGCATTTCATTAGGTGGCTCCGAGTCGGATGGAAAGTTGATAAGAGTATAACACGGTTGTTCTACTGTTGTCATTTTTATACCTAACTGAAAATAAAATGTCAATTCATCTCAGTTAGTCTACATTCAAACAGTACAAAAATATTTAATGCAGTAAATTTAAATTATAAATAATTTTACAATTCTTAGGTTACTCCAATAAAATGATTTATTTTTGTGAGTGCTTTTGCAACTTTGTTGATGCCTACATTGTGAGTGAAAGGCCTTACAAAAATAAATCATTTTACTGAAGTAACCTGAGAATTTTAAAATTATTTAATTATTTATAACTATTTAAACAATTTCCAATAAATAACTCAAAGAAGAAAATGTAGTAAATAACTTACTGTACACAGCGTTCAGTGTGATTCACAGTCACTGTTTTTTTTATTTAGAGTTAATGTTTATTTAATATTTTTTAATTATAGAATTTTAATAAACAAAGGTTTTATTCTGATTTTTTTAAATTTTGATAGCATCAAACAGAATGCAACAAAAATAATACTCAAATATCATAATTAAAAATTGTTATTCAAACAGGCTCTCTAAATCAATGTTTCAAGTAAGTGATAAATGAACATTAAAAAGGGCGTTTTCCATAAAGAGAATTCAATTCTACTTTAATTAGTAATCTGCTATCTAGACAGACCTATCATAATTAAAAAATAACAGCATAGCAAATAGATAATATTTTTCGTGTGTTATGTTTGATACATAAAATCGTGAAATTATTTATCAAACTAAAATGTTTGATACATCGTTGCAACGGCTGTGAGCCAGAGATTCTTAGTTGATAGATGACCAGATTAATGTGTAGGGGTATTGGTGATTAGTAGAAGAATAACCGACTGATTTAATCACCAGTCAGTTATTTTTACAAAGAATTTGTTATTTTATTCAACTTAAAACATGGACCAGTTTTCATTAAATATTAATCTTTCTGTTGATTGGCTAATATAATTCTACTCTGTTCAAAATGAGACTGATATTAGTTGTATAGTAATATGACTAAATTTTGAAACTTTAACTTATAAACAAAATGGACACCAGATTTAAAAATCAGAATGTAGGAAGAACAGTTTTGTGCTAATAATTTACTAAAATGTACTTTAAAATGACAATAGTTTTTAAAGCAAATATGATTTTTAACTAAAAAAAAAAAAAAAAAAATCAAATTATTAAGTGCAGAGCTTGATGTATCTTTGGACAAGAAGGTTTTTACTCTGGTCAAGAATTATTTTTGAAGTATGTTACATGACTAATACTTTGACTCACAGTTACAGCATGAGGCGGAATCTGTGTCTAGATTACTATAGACTAAGACAAAGATTCAATCGATCTGAAAATAGTTCATTAATAAAAGGAACCATATTTTATAATAAGTTACCAAATTTTTAAGGGCCAAATGATTATGATGGTACAGTTGGATAGCTCGAAATTTAATCCAGTTTTTATAAAAGTTTCTTCTAATATCTTGCCTTATAATCTCAAATACTTCCACAATAAGGTGGATTAAGATAAGGTTTTGTAACTTGGCATGGTTTGCAACTTCTACTATATTCATTTCAATTTTACTTTTATTATTTTTATTCTATGCTTTTATGCCTAACGTCTCTATTTAATCAGGCGGAGTTGGGACCAAGAAGTCCATTCTTTCACTTCCCTGAACTAACAAACTGGGATTTTTTAAATTAAGTTACATTGATTTGTGGCATGTTATAATTTAACTGATTTCATTACTGTCAATGTATTGTAAAATGTAAGTAAGACAATCAATTCTTGATTCCTATTTCATTTTATTTCTTCAAACGTCATTAATAACTAGCTAGTCTTTGCCTCCCTCCTCATTTCCCACTACACCTTGCTACACTTCTCCTCTTGCACATGTACAGCTCTTGCAATTACTATTTTGTACATGGGATAGATAAGTTATATTTGAATTTAAAAAATTTCTCAGTGTTTAATCTATTAAAGGCAGGCCTCAAGTTCAATTTTCCCTTCATCTTCAAGAGTATAATTTTTTCAAGCCTGCCTAAAAATGAACGTATTTAAAAGTATAAGTTATATAAGTTTTAGACTGTACTAAAATATTGCACTAGATCTCACTCAAATCTTGAAATTCTTATAAGCATGTTAACATTAGGTCTATATTTACATATAAAATACTTTGTAATCAGCGGGAAAAATCACTTTGTGTTGTGAATGTATATACACTTGTATAATTATTAACAGTTAAAGCTGACAATATTGGTACACCTGCATGTGTCCAGATACGTTCAACAGTCTCTATATAAAAATGGTTCTCTTGAATGTATCATACATGCTTGTGTGGTGCTTATTAAAAATTGTTTTAAAATATAATTTCAATGTAATTGTTAACAAGCCTTCTCTCAGACCATTAATAAAACTTTTAACTACAAAAATCTTTAACAATTCTTAAGTTATTTTCATTTTAACTTACTGTATGTATTTATATTATTTAGTATTATGTTTCCTTCTTTTGATGACATGATTTATTATGGTGGACACAATATAATAA
Source organism: Stictocephala bisonia (assembly GCA_035578905.1). NCBI lineage: Eukaryota > Metazoa > Arthropoda > Insecta > Hemiptera > Membracidae > Stictocephala > Stictocephala bisonia. Next base: position 8,878 of record JAQJVL010004548.1, read on the forward strand.
AACAGTTCTGACCTACGAGACGATTAACTTTAAAGATAAAAGGAAAACTTATGCAGCAAATTGTATATGGTGGCCATTTGTGTAGTGATGTGCAATTGCAAGATGTTCTTATTGATTTTTTCGATAAGTAAAACATCCCGAGACATTTTGATTGTATTTTTTACAATCGAGATATTCTTAACAAAATGTTGTTTATTCAGCTCTAACTGTTTATTGGGATTTGTTATTTGTTAAACACATCTCTTAGCGCAATTCCTTCACTAACAAAATGATGACTATTCGAAATGTTTCAACGATATATTCTTGTTATGTATGCCGTAGGCCTAACTGACTGTATTTTTCACATTCGAGAAGTTTTAATGAAATGTATGTATTGCTTATTTGGATTCTCTATTTGTTAAACACATCTTGCAATACAATTCCTAGCTAAATAAATGATGACTATTCAACGAGATATTCTCGTTCTGTATGCCGAGGGCCTAACTGACTACTTTTCACATGTGTGTTATTTTGAACGAAATATTTTTATGGCTTTGGGTGTCTATTATGATTTTCTATTCTTTAAATATTTAAACAATTCATGAAAAATTATGATACTACAACTATAAAATAATGATTATAAAACTAAAATAATATGATAGCCTAATCTAATATTATGAACATAATGTACATTATTAATTAAAACTAGGCCTACCTAAAAATATGTAAGAATAAATAGTCAAGTAGCAAGAGGACCAAAATTATATTGTACTCGTTATGGCTTGATAGTATATAGAACATTGAAAGTTAAAATAATGTTCAATAAGTAAGTACTTTTTAAGTGCTTTTTACTTAATAATTATAAATAAAGCTGTGTTTAAATTAATTACATTTAAATAAAAAGCTCCCACACTATAGACCATGTTTTACGAGGCTGCACCATTTTATTTTATTTACAATTCACAATTAAAGTAACTAACTATGTAACAATAACAATGTTGTGTTGTTGACGATATAACAACGCTGTGTTCACTCTACTGGAAACGGAAAGGGCGGAAATTCTAGGTATGATTTTAAAAACAAGTCATAACTTGCTTCTACAGTGGGATAATATTTTGAACGTTGGCGTAAACGAATGTGAGAAGCGAGAGAATCATCTTGATTATAGAAACATCTTGTTAGGGAATCGAAACAATCTATAAGAGAAACATTTTGATTGTGTGCATTTTAGTTTTTTAAACATCTCACAATCATTTAATGCATCACTACATTTGTGTGATGAAAATATAATGAACAGCCAGTGAATAGGTCTACAAATTTAGAAAATTCTTCCCTGAAACAGCAGGCTGTTCAAGAGGCTAAGAATTTGATTTTAACACAAACTGTCGCAGTTGTAAAAATACTCTGCCACCACTGTCACTTATAAAAGGGGACAGACCCTTGCATACTTCTCACGGATGCACCACGTGGTCGCTGAAGGAGCAATAAAACTGCGGCTTTCAGTAAATGTCACTTGAATTTATTTTTCATGAACCACAATCCATAATAATAGATTCAGTACAATGTTATATTGTGAAATGAACAAAATCCCAATGTCTCGTATCGTCTAACTACGGTAACCTAAACATATCTGATAATGCCAAGAGCAGACCAAGACATAACTCATCCCCATACTCATCGAGATCTGCCAGAGTTCCCCCCTCCTGGCCACCTCCATGCGTTCGCATGGCGATTAGTGATTGGTCCGATCGGATCATACTATCGGCACGGTGATGACAATGCAGTCAGGCGAACGACCTCAACTTCCGCCGTGGACTGAGTAACCCACGTGGCCGCTAAGACACCATTTTGGGTAATGTATATAAACGTAATCTACTGAACACTTTAATTAATCGTTAAAGAACTTCGCTGAAAAATTATTATTAATTAATTGTTATTCTGACTGAAGGAGGAGGTGACTCGTCACAAAACTGTAATATGTCGTTGAGGATCTAGTCCTTTAAGGGTTAAGATAGGTTAGGTAGGGTACTTCAGTGAAAAGTGTTCTCTATGGACAGACAATTTTCATAAAGTTGTGTTATGATTTATCATAATGGTGCTTGAGGCATCTAGAAAGTGTACAACTACCAAAAACATCATTTTCCATCTATTTATCATCTGTGCTTTAATATTGAGTAGAGTATGTAGTCTTAAGTATCTTTTAGTTAAAAATGTGGCCACAAACAATTGTTATCACCTTGATGTAATACAGAACTAAGATAAATTAGAATTTATCAAAAACTTACCAAAACAGGGCTCCTGTAAAAAATGTAATTTCTAATAAACTACACAATACGTCACTAAACTAAATTGATGAGCTTACTGCTTGCAATGATATATATTTCAAAAAAACGAACAAGACATTACAATTTGCCCAAGCCGAACAACTAGGGCTTTACAATCAACAACAACAGCATTACCGAAGAGTCCAAGGAACCAAAAATGACTTACGTGGTAGAAAAAAATATATTCATATTGGCAAGCCTTTGGCTTGAGAAGGAGGTTGCCTTTGTACTTAAATATCATAGACCTTCTATTATAGAAGGTCTATGCTTATATCTCAAAGTACAAATATGGACAGTTTTTATGTTTATTTATTTATTTTAACAACGGTAACCCATTTTCATACATTTTTACCAAAAGACTGCATAATTAATTCTAATATAAAATTTTAAATTTCTCTCAGTATACACATGACAGCCTTAGAAAAAATGTACATTTAAAAGTTTTCTCATCTGACCAGATCTTCAGCACGCAATCTCCAGCATTGTTAGGAGCAGGAGGTGTGTGGCTGGATGGAGGTATTTCTCCAGTCACATATTTCACAGAACTCATAGAAGAAATAGTTTTAAATATTTTATTTATTTAATTTTTTTGTCTTGACGTGTATATTTTAATTTTAATGAATAAATTAAATATATATGGTAATATATATTATTATAAAGTTTATTAATATATATGTATCAATAAAAAAAAAATAAATAAATATAAATCTCTTTACATGAGTGCACAGCTATATAGTGTATGGTATGCTTAATGTTTGATGTTAAGACTTGTGTATACAGTATATATTTAATCTAGTTTAGTGTATTCATAGTTATTTCGTATCCTATTCTTTGTAAAATTCCTAATAGTATGAATAAATTATTTGAATTATTAAACTGAGATGATTACATGTAAGAGAGCAATCAGGGGACAGCACAGGTAATGTGTCTTAGTCAGAGGGAAATTCGTTAAAATTTGTTTGGCCAACCTGCTTCAATTACAACAAATAGTTCAACAACATTGTTGGTTTGTTTATTGATATTTTGTATTTACTCTCTAAGGAGTTCAGTTAATAATATTTTTGTTTGTTGAACAAACCTTGTTGTGTTTGACGGAAGTCCTAATTTTTGTTGATTTAGACTTCTGCCCTAGTTAACATGAATATATAAAGTGCATGCCTGGGTTGGTTAGAGCATTTTTCGACGATTCTCTTTAGAATGGGTGCTACAATTATCATCAACAGACTAACAGAGTTCTGAAGATTGACGGAAGTTCTGTCAGGAAATATTTGCAACCATGCCTTTCAAAAACAAAACTATATGCATTGTACGGAGAAAACTAAAACCGAGTTTGTAAACGAAGAAACTCTTAGAATCAGTTACGGTTTTCTTTATCTCTTTGCATGACGTGTAGATAATTGGGCAAGCAGAGATAACATGTGTTTGCATATACAATTAATAATTAATCCGAAAGTGACGAGCCATTTTGGACATTTTGATGGGTCGCACTCCTTCTCCGTCTAGAAGACGAAGGAGTAAGTCAAGAGATAGAGTTGAAAGAGATAGAAGACTATGGAGGTCTAGATCTCGAGACCGTGGACGACGACGGTAAAGTCTATTAAAATTTTTCTGAAATTTTTTTCTAGAACACTTCATTAACCCTGGAACTCGCAATTATTTTTCCCCAGTATGGTAGGCAATTTTTGCCTAATGTGCAGACTTATATAATAAAATTCATAACAAATAGTTATTTATCATAAACCTATTTATATTAGGTATCAGTATGGTCATAAATACGTAGACTATCATATAAATTATGAATCATAATAAAAACATTTTTTTTCGTTATAGGCCTATGTACCTAACATGTATTATGAAAATTTGCTGGATAAATCATGAAAAGGGGATGATACCCCCTATAAACAATTTTGGGATAGTAAAATACAAATAGTAAAAACGCCAAAATACTCTAAATTTATCAAGTTTCAGGAAATACTACACATTATAAATAATATAGGCAAAAATAAATGTACCGGAAATTTATAACCATAAGTGCCATTTCGAATAATTATCATACAAATTCTGAGGTAGAATAAGGGACTACAGAAATCCGAATATTTCTTTCAAAAAGTGGTCATATTTCACTTTGTGCTACAAGGGAGCAAATATTGAGTTGCAGAAAACTTACTTTTTCCCAAAAAATGAAATGATTAACATTTGGCAAAAACCGGGTCTCCCTAGGTCAAAAATGTACTGTGGCTAGTCATCGTTGGTGGCTACCAAATCTATAACAATAATTATAGATATGGTAAAAGATTATCTGAAAGAGGTAATTATGCACTCTCTTGCTACCTCTGAAAATACAATTTCTTGTTGAAAAAGTGTTGAAATATGAGTTTATATCTCTTGAGGAGGTTGATTTCATCAGCGGAAAGCTCGTATTTTACTGAAAAATCGGAAAACAAATTTTTTATCTGATAGTGAAAAAAACCAATTTTTTTATAAATTGTAATTATTTGTCAATTTTTTTCATTTACATGTTTTTTTGCTGAACATGAATATATAATTGGTTTTGCAGTAAATTTATTTATTCAGTCTGAAAATGTATTTTTTACGGACCTAACCAAACATAATTAACCTAACCTATCCTACTTTTGTCCTTCTATTTACTCAACAAAACTTCATAATTTGCATTAAATTCGGGTGTTTGGCCTCCTTGACAGCCTCCGTCCATCACTCTGGTTGGAATATAGGTGAATTCGGTTTTTGTGATGAATAGTTGTTATATATAATGGTCGTGTAATGGCCGCTTATTGCGATTCGTCGCGAAAGTAGTTTTTCCTTTATATCTTGAGAAATAATTGTAACAGACCAAAATAGTTTTCAAATTCATATTCAGCGCAAAAAAACACATCAAAATAAAATAAGATTAATAAAATACCATTTATAATGACGGAAATATGTCATAAATAGGCCCTAGTAAAAGTTGTGGAAATGGTTTTTTCAAATATTTCGGTAAAATACGTGATTTCCGCGAAATAAAAGCATGTCTCGTGAAAATACAGCCAATAAAAGACCCATTGAAAGCAAAATTTTCCAGTTTGTTAGGTGGCAAGAAACTTCATAAATACCGAGTAGTTATCATATACGCCTATTTTTGTGAGAAATAATTATTGTAGAGACAGATGGTTTTCTGATTTGTGTTCAGTGTAAAAATCTACGGCTAAATAAAAGGTTTCAAAATGCCTTTAAAATAATGAAAACATACTGAAAAACGCACCATGGTAAAAAGTTCAGTTTTATATTTTTCTTTATTTGGTACTTGGTGGAATTTCGATGGATTTAAATTAAACATTTTTAGTAATTCCACAGTTTTTAATTAAAAACTGTGGAATTACTAAAAATGTGTAGAATTAACCACAATGTTCGTCCTGGTTCTTATTTTAGTTACTGTTTTCTGTAGGTGACTTCTAACCCTTTGTAAGCCAACAAATATTGTGCTAAATACTGCAAAAAAAATCCCTCTTAGTCATAAATAAAAGAATATTAAAATTCTGAAGCTAACTTATTTTGTAACTTTAATAAGTAGCCCACTTCAGAAAGAAATAAAACATTAAGATAAATATTTAAAAAAATGTAAAGAGTAGGTTAAATGTACAAAATATACAAAACCTTTAACGTTGCATGAATAAAAGTGAACATACTGATAAAAGGTATAAGCTAACAAGTTTTACAATCTCCAAAAAGTTGAGGTCAGTTGTTTGTGTAAACTCTAGTAATATAATTATATAAATTATATTATTTAAATCTAAGAAAAAGTCCAATAGATGTAAAAAATAAAACCTGAAAATAAAAAAATTATGCACGTACATTATTTAAAAGTGCCAATATGTTGTAAACAGTTATCATGTGTGAAATGCATATAAGTTATTACTCCATAAATTTCAATGATTAAATGTAAAAAATGTATATACAGTATGGCATTGAAAAAATAAAAATTGACAATAAGAAAATGAAAAAGGTATGAGCTGATGTAATTTACAACATCCGATTAGTTGTCATTGGCATTTGATGTAAAATGCAGTAACATTATATAAATTGTAAAATATAAATGTAAAAACGTAGTAGACCAAATGCAGTAAAGTTGCTGTATCACAGATTTCCAGACTGCAGAGTGCAGTCTGTCAGTCACACAACGTGAGGGGACTTGGTTGGCTTTGGGCGTAGTGCGAGTCAATGGGTAGCCCACCATTTTGTCCTACTGTTTACAAACGTGACTGTTTATACATCGTCACATCACGCCAGACAGTCATTCATGCACTGGGCTATGTCACCAAGAATGTATAATGGTGATTAAAACCCTCAAAGTCAAAATAATATTTAAAATAGATTGTTGCGTCTAATAATGTCGTTGGCTCTAAAAGCATTTTCTTTGATAACGTGGACAGTGGGAATTTGAGTTCCTACAGATGACACATTTCAAAAATATTTGCTGAAATGTGTCAAAATAGGCTATTTTTATTTTTATTCCCTAGATAACACAATTTTAACAAAATGAAGAAAAAATATACAAATACAAACGTGTAATTATTGTGCAGTTTTTAGTACATCTCTGACTTAATTTTTTCAACTTTTGTAATGTGATGCGTTTCTAATTGATTGTATCAACTTGTTTTTATTTATGAATACAAACAAGCACAACTACTTCGGTTACAAATCCAAACCACGGCTTTATGTAGAATGATTATGACAAGCAATAGCTAACCACCAAAGACATTTTTTTTTATATTTTCACCTGAGGGATCACAAGGACTTCTTCACAAAGCTCAGGAGCTTGAATCGTAATGAATAGAACTCTTGTGAAGGATATGTGTACTTCGGTTATGTCATGTACTTAAAGTATATTTTGTAGGGCAAAATAATATTACTGCAAAACCAATTAGTTTGTTTTTGGTATATTATTATAATTCATTATAATACAATAATAATATTATATTCATTAAAAATACTTTATTGAATGAGAATTTCCTGTAAAAAAGAGCACAAAATGATCCGCTCTGTAAATATAACTAATTTTTATATCTTCAACGAACTATTTAAAATTTAACATTGATTAGATGTGTGAAAACTGCGATAACTAGTTTGTGGGGCAATTATATTATATGTGTTGTGGGCATTTTCCATATGTTTGGTTAAAAAAGGATAAAATAACATTAGATAGTTAATAGAAAATAAGTGATACTGTGGAGGAGGACAAATTTAGGTATTGAAGTATTTTACTTAAATCCCTTAGTATAATTCCAATTTTAATTACAACTTTCATGTATCCTCGTATTTTATCACTTTATTAATAATATGTTCCAGTTCTCCTGATAGGGAAAGAGACTATGAGAGAGATAGAAGAAGAGATGACCGACGCAGATCACGAACAAGGTCAAGATCTCAATCAAATGAGGGAAACAAAATTAAAAATCCACTTTCCAATCGTCCCTCAATTACAGGTAGATATTTTTTATTCTTCTCTTGTAAGACAAAACATTGCATTTACGTACAATAATAATTTAATTGTAGCACAAAACCCTGATTAGTTATTTGGCAGCCAAAACTGATAGCTATACTTTATACCAGTCGCAATCCAGCACAAGAAGGTTTTAATTTATATTTCATAGGGAAGGGAAATATTTCAAGGAATAACATACCTGCTGTTAAAGATGTTTATTGCTCTTCAATGGACTCATTGCTCTCCAAATGAAAAAAAATCTCTTTTCTATCACAATGAATGTTTTATTTTTATCTATTTATTGTTTTACAATTCCTGTCACTTAATGATAAGTTATTTGAATCAGATTTGAACATTACATTTTTGTATTATAGTATCGGGAGACCAAGCTTTGCTCAGTTTAATTTTACAAACTGAAGAGGCATCCATATCTCCCTGAGGATCGTTGTTGCTTTCCCTTGTAGGTTATTAGTTATTTCGTTTAGGAGGTCTTTCACATTTACCTTTAGCCCCTTTGTGGAACTAGGTCCGCGGCCTAGTGGGAGACCTCGGCCTCGACAAGAGACTGCAAAAGGCCTCTTTGTGGAACTCGACCTACAACCTCGCGGAGGGAAAGTTCGGCCTGCAGCCTCACCAAGGCACTCTGCAAAAGTCCCATTTGTGGATCTCTACATGTCGCCTCATGAGGATAATCAGCCTACGGCCTGGCCTCCCTAGGATTTTTAAACAGTATAACCATGAATTTGTGTTTTTGGGGCAGTGGAGCTCATAAACATAGTCTTGTTTTTGAAATTTGTTAATGATGGAGTATCAGATGAGGGAGTCAAAGGTAGTTGGAAATTTGCCATCATTATGTGAAAATTACCAATCACGACGTTTCGATTTGGTAAAACCATTGATTTTACTATATAAAGAGATACTCCATCCATATGGGAGAGTTGTGGCGAGGCCCCAAAACTGTTTTGAGGCCCCACGCTGCGCTGCGCATAGCCCTATTTCCTCTCTCGCGCGCTCTTCCATCTCTCTCTCACTTCCCTCCTCTTAACCCACTCTCCCATTCTCCAGACATCCGCCCCGCCCTCTCCTTCCTCAGGTCCCACACACAAACAACCTCCTGCTTAGATAATTGTTTACGTTATTCCATATTGCCAACGTTTATCCAGGTTCTCTGTTTTTATATTTGCTTGCATCTCTTTCGAATAATAAAGAATACTGTGTTGATACTATTACAGTAAAACTCAGTGTAACATTCATATTGAATAAAGAAATATTTATAACTGAATAAATTAAAACACCATATTGATTTATATGATTAACACACAGTGTATTTGTAAATAGACACACTTGAATAGACCGCTAACTTATCGGCAATGCTGGCGATAATTACTGCTGATTTAAGTAAACATTTTCATATTAATTAGCCCATCTGAAAAATCTTTATATATTGCATTTTAACCATCGATTAGGTGATTAAATCGACTGTTGTACTCAATCATTAGTTTTTCATATTCTGTAATTGATTAAAAAATAAATTGTTTTCAAATCCAATCAATGACTCTCCTTTCAATTATGAAATTAATCTGCAAATATTCCAGGAATATATAATATAGTGAAATATTAAAAAATGTGACATTATTTATTTTTTTGACAAAATAAATATTGAAATAGGCCTATGATATTTATATAAAATAATACTGGGCAAAATATAAAACCCAAATGAGATTCAAATTTCATGATAGGGTTAGAAAAAATCATAACAAAACCACTAATTTACTTCTATACAAGATAAAAATAGCTTTCATCTTATGGCCTGATTCAGACAATCTGTGTATAGGCATTTAATTTAAAATAGCATTATTTTTAATTTTATTATATAAATATGTTTTATTATTACTGTCTGTAACATTAACATATTATTTGGTTCAAGTAATTGCATGATTGTTTGTAAAATATTTCATTGTTTGGTGAATGGTCAGTTTTTATTTTTTTTTTTTTTTCGGAATCATGAAGAGTTGTGACTCTATTATTACTTCTTGAGAAAAACAATCTCAATGTCAATTGCAATTGGTTAGGAAATATTATCGTGATAGAATATAACTAGACTACTGATTATTTAGATTCAATTTTCATTATTTTAATCAGGTTGTGAAATTATTGTAAATTTTGTTTATGTCCCCCTTTAAAAAATACCGTTTTATAACATTTATTGAATCAGACCATTGTAAAAAGTATGTCTAAGGTGAATATAATTAAAGTTAACACATCTGTTTTTCATACTATTATTTTACTAGATGTGAAAGTATGGATAAACTGCAATTTATTTATATTTTCAATTTCTCTGGAAAAGACACTCTGGAATTACACTGGTAACACTTCACAAGTAGCGTGACCAGCAATAACATAAGAAATAACTAATTTTAAATAACCACAGTCTAAATAATAACAAAATTAACTATAGCCGCACTCTGTGGCGTTTTTAATTATAACAATTCGAATATGACTTATTTACACAACTGAGAATGAACAGAACAAACAATGCCAAGAACTAACAAAACTATATAAACAAATAACTATTACAAATAAACAATAATATAGTTAAAAAATAATATGTGAATTTGGGTTTTGCGCATATTTTGAACTGTAATAGTATGGTTTCATTTAAACCTTAAGTTAATGTACTTCATGTACTCTTAATTTCATTTAAATCTGTTGGAGTTATAAGGAATGAAACAATGTTGATAGTAAATACGTAAAGGTGGAAGGGTATTGGAATGTACAACGTCTGGACGGCTAGACTGGTTTGTGATAAGGTGATTGTTTATCTTATCAATGATGGAAGGCTCACGCATAACTTAGCCGTTTGGCAATTCAATTAGCTCAACTATTTTCTTTGAAAACCCACTTGTTAAGTTATTTATTACCTTCCACTGCTCAGATACATCACCTTTACAGTTTTCTAATAATGTTGAATAATAATTGTTTTTTTTGTAAAATTGATCACATTATTTAATTCATTAGTACATTTTGCAAAATAATTTTGAAAAACTGTCATATGGTCTTTTCGTAGAAATTTTATATAATTTTTTACGTCTCTCAAATTTATATAAAATGTTTGGTGTTATCCAGGGACTTAACAATTTAGAACTACCACCATTTTTCTTGCTACTTCTAAATATACAATTACTTAAAATATCAATAAACTTATAATACAAACAGTATTTACATCATTTTAGATAATGTATAATGTTTTAACCAAACATCTGTAACACACTGTTATTTACATTGACAAAATAAAAAAAAAATGTCCCCTAAAATTTTTCATATTCACAAACCCCTAAGGCCTAAATAAAAGATCGCGATTCCTTTCCGTGCAAGACAAACCACAGCAAGGAATAATATCCCACTTTGACCCGCTATCAAGGCCAATCGGCGACAGTAGACAGGTGGAGGGGCGACAGTAGACAAGTACTTCCGGACGAGTGTCTTAAGAGAAAGAAGAGAGAATGGGAGAATGAGAGGGAGTGATTAGTTTCCTTTACTGCTCACAGGTTGTGCAACCGAACAGTCGAAACTGGAGGCAATTTCGACCTCTTTAACTTGATTGACGACAGGTTGCAGCACGGTCGCTCCCATATTCCGTGCCTCAAAATTTAACATTGGATGGAACTATCTTCTATGTATAGTAAAATCAATGGTAAAACCCAAACCTTTTTCAAGTGCTAAAAACTAAATTACATCTAGACAAACATGTTATAAAACTACGTTCTTAAACTAATCTACTTTAATAATTATCTACATTTTAACCTAGATTAAAAAATGGGGTACAACAAAATGAACTTCTACTAAATATAAAAATGTTAACAGGGTTAAATTAATATGACCAATTAGGCGCTGCCCAGGTCAGACTGTCAACGAAAAAAATGTTAAAACACAATTAAATTAGTATTCAAATCAAACTGAAATAAGATTACATCAACTAATCATAAATAAAATAAATATATGGTACCTGAAAAACAATATTAATTTAAAATAACATTAAACATGCACAAAAAATGATATATGTGACTCGGAAGGACTGAGACTACTATCCAATCTAATTAACTATTACAACTACATTTTAACCTGAAAATACAACAATTATTAGGAATAAAATAATACAATAAACAAATATTACAAAAATGATGAAGTCTTACGATCCGCAGTGACGATGGCGTCCACTGTGGATGGTTCTTGTGAAGTGTAGTCATCATTCATCATCATTCTTTATTAACATATTCATTTGTACACAACAGTAAACTCTTGTTACAAATATGATGCATTGTCAAATACTAATACTAACTTAAAATAATCAACTAATAGAGCTATATAACAATCTCAAAGCTAATAGAGTTAATAAAGTTTAAACAATCAATAAAAAATTTAATCTGAGCAAAGTTCCAAATATTCTTGTACAGAATAAAAAGAATGTTCCACTAGGTATTGTCTAAGCATTTTTTTAAATTGTTTAAAGCTATTGCACTGTTTTATTTTTATTGGCAGATGGTTAAAAAGCCTGACTCCCATATAGAGTGCTCCCTTTTCAAGTGTTGTGGTTTTGTGGATGGGGTAAAATAAAAGGTTTTCGGATCGGGTTTGATTGTTTGGTTTGGTCAAGGAATTAAGGTTTTTAAAAGTTAACGAGAGAACAGATTGAATATAAATAGAAGGGACAGTAAGGATACAACTTTGCGTGAAGAGCCCTCTACATGGGTGCGATCGTCTCAAGCCGAACATTCTTCTGATGATGTTCTTTTGAGACTTGAAGACCTTATCTACCATTTGTGAACTGCCCCAAAAAGCAATTCCATAACGCACTAAGCTTTCGAAATATCCTCTATAGACATCAGTAGTAGGGTTTTGCCGTTCCTGGCCCAGTATTATCTAGGGTGGATAATCCACCGTAAATTTTAGATTGATAATTTCATAATTTGGTTAGATTGATAATTTCACAGTTTGCTTGGATTGATAATTTTTCATGGTTGGAAATGTTGTGTTTGCCGTTCCTGGCGCAGTGCTAGGCGTGAATTTTGATGGGAAAAAAATATGAGTGTTGAATGTTCTAGTTTTACGCGTGGGGTTGAGTTTTGGTGCGCGGTGAATCCGGCCAGAACGCCGGTCGAGATTTCTACAGTGGCATCGTTTCGCGGAGCGCTGTGTAGGCAGTCCCGGTGGCGCGGTGTTTGTGGAACATTATAAGTGATTCGATCGCGGTACCCATTCCCCCGCTGGGTTGTTTGTCACGATAACATTCGCGCGGTTGTTTGCGTGAGATTTCGGTGGTGGATGCGGCTGCTCCGTCACTTGGCTGTCATCTTCCCTCGTCATCTCATCCGTCGTCTCCCCTCGTCCTCTCAACTCATCCGTCGTCTTCCCTCATCACCTTAATACAATAATTTCACATCTTCCACAATACTCCAAAAAGTCTTCCCTTAACGTTCGCGTAACGTTAAAGTATCGTTCAAGTAACGTTCAAGTAACGTTCAAGTAACGTTCAAGTATCGTTCAAGTATCGTTTAAGTATCGTTTAGGTTTCGTTTATCTTCCCTCGTCGTCTTCGTCGTTTCTTCACTCTTCCACTCCAAAATACGACAAATGTTCAGGGTGGTCAGAGGAGACAGCTAACTCCATACAAATGGCTACTTATAAGACTAATGTCAACTCATCAGCACTTCCCTCGTCGTCTTCGTCGTTTCTTCACTCTTCCACTCCAAAATACGACAAATGTTCAGGGTGGTCAGAGGAGACAGCTAACTCCATACAAATGGCTACTTATAAGACTAATGTCAACTCATCAGCACTTCTGAGTGCTAACGATATGGCTTCAAAGAAACAATGTCCTACTTGCAATGCGTTTGTACATGCATCAAATATGTCTCGACATCGTAAGACGAAAAGATGTATCGCAGCTTCCACAGGCTACCAATCAACGGTGCTAGCGCTTCCTTCAACCACCACTGTATGTCCTCAGAAGGAAACTTGTCCAGCATGTGGTGTTGACGTTCTGGCTAAAAATATGTCACGACACCGTAAATCGAAACGCTGTTTGAGTATCGCAGTTTCAAATAATCCTAACACTACAATGCCAGTACTCAACCAGGCATCAAACTATTCGCAAAAGAAACCATGCCCAAATTGTGGAATTGAAGTGACTGCATCCAACATGTCACGGCATCGTAAATCGAAAAGATGCATCACGACTTCTTCTCCTGAGCAAACGGCTGCAGTTCCAGATATTCAGACTAGCTCAATTTCGAATGATGCTACAAAACAGGCATGTACTATATGTGGCACCGAAGTTTCTATTCGTAATATGCTTAGACACCGCAAATCCAAAAAGTGTAACACTAATACGATGCTACGCAACAGAGTCAAACGTTTTGGAATCAAACCAGCTCTAGAATCGGTAATGTGTTGGGTATGCAAAAAGTCTATTGTAAAACCTAGATATGCCTCACATGTAAAATCGAGGGTTCATAAACGAAGGGCAATGATGCATCCATACTCCACAGAATCGGTATTGTGTGAGGTATGTGAGAAGACTATCGAAAAGTCTAATTTGGTTTCCCATGTAAAATCTGAGGACCACAAACAAAGGAGGATGATGCTACCTTCGGATTTCGTTGTGTCCAATCCAACAATCAAAAGAATAGAGGAACGTTTTGCTCAACGACTTCCAGCCTCAGGTCCTGAAATATCCGAACTTGTTTCAAAATATCCGAAGTCGAAAGTTAATCGCCGGCCTGTAAAATCACTCCAGACATACGATGAAGATTTTGTGAAAAGAAAACGTACGACACCAATCAATCCCATAGCTTACGCTCGCAAGACAAACAAGCGACCAAATAGTCCATTGCTAGATGATGCTTCCCCAATATCTTCTCCTCCCTCTGACTTTGAGGTAGATTGGTCAGCCCCCATTCCTTCTCCAATCAGCCCACTACCTGATTCTCCGATTGCTTCTCCCAAGTCAAAGCCCGAAGATCATGATAGTTCTGATCCTGAATCATATTTGAGGGAGGCTGACATAGATAATGTTATAGAATTATTGGGTAACGTAATCTCAGAAGCACGTAGAAATCCAAATTGGAACGAAGTTTAATTTAGAGATGCCATATCTGATTTCGATTTGTCATTTTTAGACGATCCTAAAAAGGAAGAAGTCGTGTTTGAACCACCAAAAAGAGTTGTCCATTCGGATTCGAATAAAATTAGAAATATAATGGGATCTCCACCTCATTCATCAGAGTCTACACATAATCAGAGTTGGGATGAAGATGATCTCGATTTCGATTTAACATATTCACCTAAAAAAAATAACAACATTAACGAGGAATCGTCATTGAATATACCAAACAGCCCCGTTTATGGATCTCCACTTCACTTTCCAGACAGTCCCTCATATTCACCACTGAGTCCAACTGATAAAAGAGAAGAAGAAGAAGACGACGATCTAAGTTCAGATTCCGTGTGTACTGTAATTGAGAACCCCAAGTTCAATAACGAGGAATCGTCATTAAATATACTAAACAGCCCCGTTTATGGATCTCCAGTTTACTTTCCAGACAGTCCAACTGATAAAAGAGAAGACGACGATCTAAGTTCAGATTCAGATTCAGATTCAGATTCCGTGTGTGCTGTAATTGAGAACCCCAAGTTCAATAACGAGGAATCGTCATTGAATATACTAAACAGCCCCGTTTATGGATCTCCAGTTTACTTTCCAGACAGTCCAACTGATAAAAGAGAAGACGACGATCTAAGTTCAGATTCAGATTCCGTGTGTGCTGTAATTGAGAACCCCAAGTTCAAAAATAAAAACAAACCAGATGATAAACACTATGTAGATGATCCAATGTTGGAAAACTCGCCACAGAACAATGTGGATGGAGAGAAAGAAGAAGAAACATTCGAACTACAATCACTGGCCGAGGCTATCGTGAAAAACAAACCGCTTTCAAGGGACGATTGAAAACCTACACTATTGCTAATCAACTAGCATTCAAAGATGTGTTCCGTTTCTTTAATGCGTATAAACCCCTAGTCATTGAGCTGATTGAAAATGAAATATTGAAAAATAACCTAAAAGCTAACGTTTGGTTTTTCGCTGTTTACAAACGGCCAGCAGATGGCAAGGTTATTGAGCGAACCATGAATTTCAAAACGAAAAATACAGTACTACTGCCCACTTCAGATATATCAGAATATTACGATAGCACAAAGAAAAAAATCATGACCCAGATGGAGGAATTTCAGGAGAACGGATCGCAATGGACGCTCAAAAATATCGAAGGCATGGAAATTAGATTGAACAAATATATCCCCCTGAAGGGAGCTAGCTACATACCACTACCTCCAGCTATTGAAAACCGGAAAGCTGTTATCAATGTGGAAAATAATGATCAAAAGTGTTTCTTGTGGAGCATTTTAGCCGCACTTTACCCAGCAAAGAAACATTCTCAACGGGTGAGCAAGTATAAAGCACATGAACATGAATTTGACGAATATCTTAAAGGTATTGATTTCCCGGTACAAACTTCCAAAGTTCCGACATTTGAGGAACGTTCCGGTATTTCAATTAACATATATGCTTATGACGAAAAGTTTATAATCTATCCTCTCCTAGTTACAAATGAAGAAAAAGTACAACACGTAGATTTGTTGTATATGAAGAATGAAAAGCAAGCTCATTACTGTTACATAAAGAATCTGGAAAAATTAGTGAATTCACAAGTGACAAAAAATGGACATAGAATCTGGCTGTGCAGACGGTGTCTTCAGCATTTCGGAAGAAAGGATTTGTTAGATAAACATAAATTGGACTGTGGGAACCACAAAGCTTTGAGAGTTGAGTTGCCAGATAAAGGTGCTTTCATCGAATTCGGACAATACAACTGCTCGATGAGAGTCCCGTTTGTATTCTACGCTGATTTCGAATGTTGTTTGATTCCAATAAAAGAAGCACAAAAGGAGAAGGATCCGACCGAAGGAATCACAGAACCCTATACCTTGCGATATCAAAAACATCGACCAATAAGTTTCTGTTTGTATGGAACACACGACAGAGGTATTTATAAACCACCAGTTAGTTATTTCGGCGAGGATGCAGCTTCCAAATTTGTAGATACATTAATATGTGAATCGGAGGAAATCTTTAAACGCTACAACAGTGAGAATGCGGTTCCAATGTTACCACTGACTGATCTTGAATTGAGAGAGGTTGAAATCACCAACAGATGTCACATATGTAGAAGAGTATTAGAAGATGACCGCGTGATGGATCATGATCATATAACCGGTAAATTCAGAGGTGTTGCCCATAACAAATGTAATTTGAATTATAGAGTGCCTAATTTCATACCCGTCTTCATTCACAACTTGGCTGGTTATGATACACACCTTTTCATTAAGCAATTCGGAGAGCGTGGTAACACTATCGATATAATACCAAACAACGAAGAGCGGTACATTTCGTTTACTGTGAAGGTGGACAATGGTATTAAACTACGATTCCTTGATTCTTTCAAATTTATGAGTCTCAGTTTGAACACTCTCGTAAGCAACCTCCCTAAAAGTAAACTAATGCATACTATCAAACACTATGAGAATGAATCTGTAGATCTGCTACTGAAGAAGGGTGTCTATCCATACGATTATATGGATTCATTGGACAAGTACAATGAGACATCACTACCACCAAAATCAGCATTTTATAATAAATTAAATAAGACCAATATCACAGAGCAAGATTACAAACACGCTTGTATGGTCTGGCATGATCTACGAGTTAAAGACCTAAAGGAATACACACTGTTATACAACACTACAGATGTACTGCTACTGACTGATGTCATGGAAAATTTTAGAGATGTGTGCATGGGAATATACAAATTAGATCCGGCATGGTATTTCACAGCACCAGGTCTAGCTTGGAGTGCGATGCTGAAAACTACAAATGTAAAACTTGACCTATTGTCTGACGTTAATATGCTACTGATGTGGGAAAAAATGGTTCGAGGTGGAATATCTCAATGCTCGAACCGTCACGCTAAAGCTAACAACCCCTATATGAAAGATTATGACTCAACCCTTCCATGCACATATCTAACCTATCTAGATATGAACAATCTTTATGGTCATGCGATGAGTCAGCCGATGCCGATAAAAGACTTTCGCTGGGTGAAAGATGAAGCTGACATTGGTGCAGATATAGAGTATTTCGATGTTACAAAAATTAACGATGATGATACAATCGGTTATATACTTGAAGTTGACTTGGTGTACCCTGAAAACCTACACGATCAACATTCTGATCTCCCCCTAGCTCCTGAGCGAATGTGTCCACCAGGGTCTAAAGAAGCAAAATTACTAACCACTCTATACAACAAAGAAAGATATGTTTTACACTATCGTAATTTAAAACTCTATTCTCTTACGTACAAGATAGAAACAAGTGATTTTTATCAGGACATGCAAAGTATGATTAAATATTTTGACACTAGTGATTATACAGAAAACAATCCGTACGGTATGCCCCGAGTTAACAAAAAAATATTGGGCAAAATGAAAGACGAACTAAAGGGTTCTATCATGCGTGAATTCGTCGGGCTTAGATCCAAAATGTACGCGTATCAATTAGAAGACGGAGAAAAGAATGACGAAAAAAATAAACTAGATAAACTGAAAACCTCCAAACGATCTAAAGGGGTTAAAAAGTCTGTTGTGGAAAATGAGATATCATTTACAGACTACAAAGAGTGTCTGTTCAAAGGGAAAACTAAATACACATCTATGAACATGATACGTAGTTCTAGACATGAACTATTCAGTGTTGAGCTATTCAAATCATCACTGAGTAGTAAAGATGACAAACGCTACATATTAGAAGATGGGATCAAATCACTACCCTGGGGACATTATAAAATACCACACTTATAAGTACCCATCTGGAATGGATATCAAAGTGTATGTTAATGACTACTTCGACAACGACCTGATACCGAGACCACTACGCTGTTTAATTGTTGGCCCGTCTGGTAGTGGGAAAACGAATCTTTTGCTGAACTTTATTTACGACGGCCAAGGGTTGACATTTAAGAACTTGTACGTGTTCAGTAGATCAATCGATCAGACTGCGTACTCTAACCTTCGTGACATGTACACCAAAGTTGGGGTGAAGTTAGGGAAACAGATAGCGTTTTTTTATACAAGCTGCGAAGACCTAATCTCAGTTGATGAATGTGAACCAAATTCGTTGGTGGTTTTCGACGACTGTCTTCTTGAAAAACAAACCCCAATAAAAGAATACTTTATTCGAGGTCGACATAAACTCATATCCTGTGTGTATCTCAGCCAGAGCTATGGGCGTGTGGATATGCAAGTAATCCGTAACAATGTCAATCTACTTTGCGTGTTCAATCAGAATAAACACTACAGCAAGCGAATATATCAAGACTTTGTCGGCTCAGATATGTCGTACATCCAATTTGAATCTATGTGCAAGAAATGTTGGAGTCAACCACACGGCTTTCTATCTATTGACATGAACAAAAAAGTACACTCGGGAAAGTACAAATGTATGTTAAATGAAAAACTTATACCCAAGCCAGTTGCAAGATAAAAATCTAACAGACCATATTTAAATAAGTATAGCATTATGGCTAATGTATTGGAAGCAAAACGTCTTGAAGAGCTACAGCGAGAACTTATACGCAAATTCAGAGCCGCTGAGAAAGAGGAGCGGTCATCTGGCTCTCGACCATCAATAGAGCACCACCCTTCAGAAAAACCAACCAACATTTTGACTCCGCTTCCTAAGGAGTCTGAGCCTCTAACGGTGGTAAAAGCCAAACAGTTGGAGGAACTGAACGATAATTTGAAGAATGAATTTTCCAGTGTATACGTGCAAGAAATGCAGGAGATGCGCGAAAGGCAGAAAAAGTATGAGCCCATAACGAATGCAATCATAAAACAAAAAGAGAAAGATGCAGTCAACGAGGCTAAAGAAATGGAAGATCGTAAAAGACTACGTATGCGACAACTCATGCGAATACCATTAACGAGATCTGGTACACCAGAAGGACGAAGCCCGTTGACTGAGCGTTCTGACATAGATACCCCTTCACAAGAATTGAATCAATCGTTTAAACAACTGATGGATACAAAGAAAATTACACTGGGATTGACTGCATCAAGTTATTTACCTAAAGCACGAGATGCTCAGTTCGGTATTTGGTATGATGACAATGCTAATCAAGCTAAAATTGGATCCGAGCCGATCACGTTTAATTACGACGATATCGTACTAATAAAAGATCAAAAAACTTACAAAGGCACGGCTGGTCTTTGGCGTCTTTTGACGAAGAACGATTACATTAGTGATGACAACTATACGCCTGACGATTGGAATGCATACAAAGATATATTGCTCAGAACAAATTCCATATTTCAGAAAAACGATCCTCTTTCAAATCGACCGAAAGCGAGTCAGGGTCGTAAATGGAAACGCATGATCAAACGAATTTGGGAAGAAAATATAAAGACTGACAATAATGATGAAATGACTAGGTCTGGGTTGGCAGTCTACAGCAGTAGGCCGGTAGAATACAAATACATCAACAATCTCAATGAACTGGTAAAATGATTGAATTACATTTACGCTCAAGAAATGGCCGGCAACAACAATTTTCATAACGAGAAACTATCTCTCGTCAAATTCATATACGACAGAATGGAAGAGTTAGTGCAGACTCCACGAGGAACAAAATATCTAGTACGTTGTCTTTCAGCATTACCGGAGAGTGTGATCGAAGGGTCTGGGCTTTTGAACGATATCATCAACAATCTACCGTTCGAGCTTCATGCTCCACGCAATTTGAAATTTGATACGTACAATTTTTGTGGACCTGGTACAAAACTAGACGAACGATTGGCTAGAGGAGATAAAGGAATCAACCCACTTGACGAGGCGTGCAAAGAACATGACATTTGGTACAGCAAACACGAAAATACAGAAGACAGATGGGTGGCCGATCGTGAGTTGCAGAAGAAGGCGTGGCGTAGAGTCATGGCACCTGATGCTGATTTGAATGAACGTGCAGTTGCTCTTGCTACAACCGGTGGAATGTGGTTGAAACGTAAACTCGGTATGGGTTTGGGTACGTCCGGTTCTATGTACCCTATGTGAATACTATAAGTGGTGAATACTATAAGTGGTGATATATTTCACAATGGAAGCGATCTATACCAAGTTTATGGGCGGTGTTGTGAGGAGTGAGTACAGGACTGTTAACGCAGTGTCTGATCTCAATTTCAACACACCGAACAACTACACTGTGTTCAGATTGGACCATGGTGATGCGTTTTATGATTCTCGCATAATGTTTCACATTCAAGGTGAAGTCGTGAAAAAATCAGACGGGTCGGCATACTCAAAGAATTCTACTATAAAACTTGTTAACAACTTCCCAGCTTTCCTGTTCTCACGAATTGAGCTAAAGAAACACAACACGATCATTGATAGCGTAGACAATCCGGGTGTAACAGGCTACATCAAGGGTATGTTGATGTACACAAATACGTCCACACTTTCAAACTGCGGTTTCGTATCCCAGTACAGTGGAGGGGGCAAATTTGAAGCACTAGGTACGCTCGGTCATCTTGGTCTCGGCTTTTTCGACCACCTTCAGTATCCGATGTATAAAGGTGGATTTGAAATCACATTCACGCGTTCCGAAGACAACGACGCTCTGTATCATTGGAAAGGTTCAGAAGCAACCGACGTTGAACCTGAAGATGGAAAGGTAAAAATTACATTGTTTGTTTTACGCGTACCGTTGGTAGAATACTCATCTACCAGTCGTATACAACTTATTGCGGGATTGAAAGAATTGAGCGACAAAGACAGACTATCGTTCAGATACTACCAATGGCAGTGTATCGAGAAGAAAGGCGTGTTTGGATCTTCATTCAACTTTGACATCACCAACGTTTATCGGGAGTGTGAACGATCCACGTTTCGTCATAATTGGTTTGCAAACTAATCGCTCGAACGATCAAAAGGCAAATCCATCAGTTTTCGACAGTTGTACCATAAAGAACGTAACCGTCAAAATAAACGGTGATCGCTACCCACAAGAATTGCAAAACTTGAATATGTCAGATTCAAAGTGGCGACTTCTTTACGATCAGTATGTACGTTTTCGAATGGTGAACTTTGGGGATTCTGATGTTATGTTAACTCCTGAGAATTTCCAAAGCACCTTTCCAATAATGGTCGTAGATACTCATCTACATCCACAGTCGACAGACAGATCTAGAAGCGATATACAAGTTGAGTTAGACTTTATAAATCCAGTCGCACCTCCAGCAGCGAACAGTGGTACCACAGCTTACGTTGTTGTTGTCGCAGAAACAAACTTCACGTATGACATTACTCGAAATACAATCACATTTCGCTAGGTAAATAAAAAAAAAAAAAATAAATAAAAAAAAAATAAAAAAAAACTTTATTTTTTTTGTTCATTTTTAAAATACTGACTTTTGGAGCTCTTTTTGATAAAACGATCCGATAATATGTTCTCCTTCAGAATCTTTGATATTATATGTGACTGGATTTGTATTATTAACTTGATAAACGGTAAATACTTCTCGAGTCCAGTTGCGCCCGTACTTGTTTGCATAGTGACCCTTATTTTTCGTAATCCTAACTCTATCACCAATCTTGAGTG
The DNA here is from genome assembly GCA_035578905.1 of Stictocephala bisonia. Taxonomy (NCBI): domain Eukaryota; kingdom Metazoa; phylum Arthropoda; class Insecta; order Hemiptera; family Membracidae; genus Stictocephala; species Stictocephala bisonia. Next base: position 31,425 of record JAQJVL010004548.1, read on the forward strand.
TAGGTTTTCGCACTGCTGATGTTGTTTCATCCCTGCTTGCATATCTGCGTCTAAGCTCAGGTTCACATTCCGCATTAACCTCAACTGGCATCATACCAATCGTTCTATGAAAACTGCTGTTGTAGTCTTTCAGTAAAGACTGCAGAATGTCAATCCAACGAAATGACTTACGCACTTCAAATTGTACTTTCATTTTCTCATTTAGAGTACGGTTGAATCTTTCTACTATCGCACTCTTTTCCTCATTCTCAGTATGATACATCTTGATCTCATGTTCCTTCAACAAACGCCTAAAGTCACTGTTTACGAATTCACACCCTTTGTCTGTATGAAGTAGATTGGGTGACTCGTGCCCGCATTGCCCAGCTCTTTCTAATATAACTCTAAATGCCTCGGCTACATCAGATCCACTTTTTCTGACTAATGGTTCTGACCAAGCATATTTTGAGAACGTGTCTATGACATTTAGAATGTACTTGTAACCGTCGTTTTCACCTCTATACCTATCCATGATGACCAAATCGGCAGCCCACAAATCATCGATTCCAAGCGTTATGATTCTTCGTTTCGGAAATTTCTTTATCACCGATCGATGTAATTCTTTCGCTTCGATCAAGGAAGGTTTCATTTGGTTAGCAAAATCCGGAGCTTTAATAAATGTACTCTTTTCTTTTCCACAAACTACGCATTGTGCTTTGTGTCGCCACTTTTCGGTTTACCGTTTTTAAAGTCTCAACGTTTATTGAGCTCGTTTTTATTTTGCACTTTGGACAGTAAATATCCATGTCTTATTTATAAGTGTATGATTATGGCTGCGTTACATCATCATAAAATCAGGCTGTCGGATGGACAGAAACGTAAGCTCCGCACCGCTTACCGAAGGCGGCAGGAGTGCGAGTATTGGTCTATCGAAAGACCAAGTGACTATGTGTGGTGGCGATGATATCTTGCTCACACCAAGACAGCACCAACGTATAGTCAAAGCGAAAAAAGATAATAAAGGATTACGGATGGAGCTTTCATATGGACAGCTTTCAATGAACAAAAAAGGAGGTCTCTTGAAAGAGATGCTAGATTTTGTTGAAACAGATGTACCTGGTGGTAAACGTTTCATTTCACCAGTTGTGAGGCACACAATAGCACCACTACTCAAGAATAAGTTCGTACCGTGGTTGAAACATCTAATTGACAGTGAACTTGACAGTATTATCGGTCCTAAAGGTTCAGGTCTTAAACGGCGCATCAACTCCAAGTTAGACGAACTGCTTGGTTATAAAAAAAGATCACACCCCTTTCGCTCGCTGAAATTGAAAATTACATCAAAACGCTAAAGATAGAAAATTTTCGAGGTGTGTTTATGCGTCAAATGCTACCGTCAATACCTAACCCAATCGAATGTGGGGTCATCAATCTTGGAGATATATCATCTAATGGCACCCATTGGACGTGTTACGTAAAACGGAGAGAACATAAATTATACTTCGACTCGTTCGGTGATGCAAGACCACCACTAGTGGTGGTACGTTATTTGGGTGCAGACAATCTCAAATACAACATCGACAGCGTCCAAGATTTTGATGATCCTCCGATATGCGGCCACCTATGTATTGAGGTGTTACGACGTAACGACAAAAGTGAAGATTGGAATGATATCGTGCGGTGTCTACGAGATAACAAATACACTTGGAAGTCTTGGTGGTAAGATAAGAGACTATAACTATGGAGAGTTATCGTGACAGTACTTTTCACATCAACAAATTTGGTGATACGAACATCACTTTTGTTGCTGGTGGTAATAGTGCACAATACGTCGATTCTAAAATCAATGAGATGAAAAGAGAGTTTTCCCATGAATCGTTGCAAGCTTTCGATAAAGTCGAAATAAAACTTCGACTAGAGCTCAATGAACTATTCGATGCCGTCCGAAAGTTGAAGAGAAAAACAAACGAAAGGCTCGAAAAGATCGAGGAGAAACTTGAAGCTCTCGAGAATGGCGTGAGGGCCTCCTCCACACCTGAATAACATGTGGTAAACACGGTTATTTAAAAAAACAATTTTTTTTCGCATCGATCGAGAGTAACTTTTAAGAGACACCTATGTGTGTGTATGGGAGACAAAGAGTTTTAAAAATCATAATGCTGTTCAAACTGGTTGGAGCGGGTTCGGTGATCACACTTCACTTGGAGCACCCAATATATTTGCGCGATGAAGATGACTACGAACTGGCTCTGTACGGGTTTTATTCGGAAAACAATATCGCAAATCATCCGACAGATGGAACGATGTACTTTTGGATAGGTCCTAACGCCGAACAACAGAGCATTGGTCCGAGAGCGCTTCTCTTTCAGAAAGGCCACTTGACGCTAGACACCCTACAGGTCAAGTGCAGTGAGTTCCTCAAAACACTGAACGTGGTTGATTCTGCGAGGTTCAGCATAGCGAAAATGGATGACAGGGTATCGATAGTCTCACCGCTCAAGTTCAGTTTCGACTCCACAATACGAAACCTGCTGGGGTTCGAAATGCAGTCTGAGTAACGAAAAGAAGACTACAGTAACGAACGTTTTTACTACATGGCCGACCATATCATAAAAGCCACGAAACCACCGAATCTCAGAGCTGTGGATACAGTCGAGATACATTGCAATTTGGTTGAAAACAGTTACTCCAATCACGACGAACACTTGCACAAGCACAAAGAACATCGACTGCTATACACATTTTTCCCAGCCGTACCGCGGGGCTACAAAATATCAGAAACGCCGCTCCAGAGATATTATGCTCCGTTAGATAGTGCCCTGCGAAAAATACAGCAAATCACTGTTACAATCGTGGATCAAGACAATCGCCTGATCTTGAACCGATTTGTAAATAACATTGTTTATCTACACCTACAGAAATTACGGTAGACAAAACTCAACCCCACGCGTAAAACTAGAACATTCAACACTCATATTTTTTCCCATCAAAATTCACGCCTAGCACTGCGCCAGGAACGGCAAACACAACATTTCCAACCATGAAAAATTATCAATCCAAGCAAACTGTGAAATTATCAATCTAACCAAATTATGAAATTATCAATCTAAAATTTACGGTGGATTATCCACCCTAGATAATACTGGGCCAGGAACGGCAAAACCCTACTACTGACATCAATCAGGACTTCAAAACTGCACGTGCCTTTGAGGATGTTTATTGCGTAAGATGCAGAACTCAATTTCTTTAGCAGTTGCTGAATGTGAGTTTTCCATGATAGGGTCTCGTCTATAACGACTCCAAGAAAATTAGTGTCTGAGCAGATAGAAAGTTTTGAGCCTGAAGTTAGAGGTATTTCACAAACTACTTGCTCAGAGCGGGAAGTCAATCGGAAATTCATGGCGGTGGTCTTGGTAGCGTTTAGCAGGAGGCCGTTTGCTTCAAACCAATAACAACACTCTGTCAATGTGCTAGCTAAATTTGACAAAACACAATCTTTTGACCCACCTGAAACCAAGATGGAAATGTCATCTGCGTACTTGCACAGTTTTGACTGCCTGTTTTTACAACTCAGGTCATTAATGTACAACAGGAACATAACCGGCGAGAGAATACAACCTTGTGGGACCCCTACCTTAGTCTCAAGCCATTCTGAGCCAGATGATAGCCCCTCTGAGTGTGTAATGCTCACCCTCTGCTTTCTGCCTTTCAGAAAGGATTGGATCCAATGCAACGGGACCCCTAGTACTCCATAATAACTCAGTTTTTCAATCAAAAGGGCATGATCGACACAGTCGAAGGCCTTGGAAAGTCACAGAAGACGCCAATAGTCTTCTGCAACCCATCCAAAGCCTCGAGGACCTCGTTGGTAAAATCAAACAGAGCTGACTCCGTGGACTTCCCAGGGCGAAAGCCGTGTTGTGAGTCGTCTAATACGTTCCATCTATGAAGAAAGGCCGAAAGTCGCAAGAGAAAAATCTTCTCAAAGACCTTAGACAACACTGATACCAGAGAGATTGGGCGGTAATTCTGTATCTGAAGTCGATCCTGTTTTTTGTGGACAGGTTTAACAATGGTGTATTTGAGTTTTTCAGGGAAGCAGCTAGTAGAGAAAGACAGATTAATTAAGAAAGCCAAGGGATCAGAGATCTCACGACAGCACACCTTCAGTACATCTGATGACAATTCATCCCAACCCGCTGATCTTTTGGTTTTCAAGGACATAATTGTTTGAGAGACTTCTTCAGCAGTAGTTGGGGTGAGGAACATAGTGTGTAAGTTTATCTTGTCCCCGTGTTTTATCACCTTAGAGGGAACTTCGTAGACACTGCGTTTGGATTGTATCATCCTCACTGCGTGCCTGGGACGTCTAGACGCCATCGTCTCTGCGGGTCGTAAGACTTCATAATCTTTATAATATTTGTTTATTGTATTGTTTTATTCCTAATAATTGTTGTCTTTTCAGGTTAAAATGTAATTGTAATAGTTAATTAGATTGGATAGTAGTCTCAGTTCTTCCGAGTCGCATATATAATTTTTTTGCATGTTAAATGTTATTTTAAATTAATATTGTTTTCCAGGTACCATATATTTATTTTATTTGTGATTAGTTGATATAATCTAATTTCAGTCTGATTTGAATATTAATTTAATTGTGTTTTAACATTTTTTTCGTTGGCATCGTGACCTGGGCAGTGCCTAATTGGTCATATTAATATAACCCTGTTAACATTTTTATATTTAGTAGAAGTTCATTTTGTTGTACCCCATTCTATGATCTAGGTTAAAATGTAGATTATTATTAAAGTAGATTAGTTTAAGAACGTAGTTTTATAACATGTTTGTCTAGATGTAATTTAGTTTTTTAGCACTTAAAAAAGGTTTGGGTTTTACCAAATCGAAACATCGTGATTGGTTTACAATTTTCACATAATGATGGCAAATGTCCAACTACCTTTGTCTCCCTCAACATAGTCTTTTCTAAAATCTGATGGCATATTAGTAATTGAGAGAAGAATACCTTTAATTTGACATCTTACTTGGGTGTATTAGTTAAATATTACCCAATATTGGATTTTTGAGTATATTTTATATTTGTGTTGTCTATTCTGAAATGTAGTGTAATTGATACCCCAATTTCTGCCAGAAGTCATAAGATTAATGATTGCATATTGTTTTTCTGCTAGAAGTTGATAACAATGACATCTAGGAGCCTCTGATGTCGGCACTGGTGGCGCAGTGCTGTAACCCAGCTACATGGGGACAAAGTGTTTGGGAGATTGTAGGCGATAGGTTGGATGCTCGGTCCTCTTAATACCGACATGGCGTCCGCTTGGTGGTTGCTATCGGCGTGGACACTACTAGAGAAGTCTGGGGTGTCCATGTTGGGTGGTAATCATTGTGCGGATGTTGTGTGGGGGAGATAACTGAGTATCAGGCTTGTCAATTAGCTGAAAATCAGACCAGCACTACGTGGTTCGGATTCCACGTAAAGCTTGTAGGTCCCTTAGTTTGCCCTGGCTGTTGGGCTATTAATAAATTGCCCTTTCTGAGGAATAGTTGAACTCAGTTAGTAACCAGACTACACTCATCCTACACTCATAAAACCATTCATATTCGCCTTAAAATACGCACAACGTTGTGTAGGCGTCTCATATGTAAGAATGTAAGAATCTGAAGCAGAAATAAGAATTTTCCCAGGGTTGAGAATGCCAATCGATTTATCTTGGTTGGAAACCCCCCTCCAAATTAAAAATCCTTAGAGCAAAAAAATTCGTCCAGAAGCTGCTTGTTTTAGAAAATAAGATAATAAGAAGAGAATTTAATGATTAATTATGAAAATAAATATAAATAGGATATAAACACATTAATTAATAAGAAGTAAAAATAAAAACAGTGATAGTGAAAAAATAATCTGACAAAGTATATAAGTTGGTTTACTCACAAACGCATCTTCAAAAATATAATAAAATATTAAATAATACCACCACATATGGACAAGTAAGTAAACAACAATTATAAGATAACAACAATTCATAGATCGTAAATCCAATATAAAATTTTATTTTTAATATAACACAAACGTTTTCGAAAGCAAAGCTTCCATCTTCAGGTTATGTGTAAAATTTATATGTAAAAATTAAAAAAAAGCTGAAGATGGAGCTTTGTTTTCGAAAACGTTTGTGTTATATTAAAAATAAAATTTTACATTGGATTTACGATCTATGAATTGTTGTTATCTTATACTATTTCCAATATTTGCTCATATACGTATTATTTATTTATTAACAATTATAAGTAATTGTAAGTAACCATAATTGTAAGTAAAGTTACAATTATGGTTAAAGTAACTGTAAACATGTATGCAATACGTAATTGATTACTGAAAAACATTAATACCTAATACATTTACTAGAAGGAATAAATAATTGCTCTATACATTTTACAAATAAACAATTTTATTGCTAACAATACTATCAAGATACATATTATTAAAAAACTTTTTTCATTCACATACTTATAGAAGTCACATAATTTGCCTAGTCGCCAAAAAACAATAAAATATCTATTTCTTTGGCCAAAGCAAGTTCTTCAGTACCATAAAAGGTAACATTATACTTTGGAACCCACCCACCCATACATGTACAGTGGTATTGACCCGCCCACCCACCTATACACGTACAGTGGTATTAAACAACCTATAAATGTACTACACACGTTCTTTAAACAATAACTTGTTAATTCCCATATGGGATGTCTCATGGCAGAAATCAGAATTTTCCTAGGGTTGAGATTGTTGCAAATTGATTTCTTGTGGTCAGAAACCCCTAAAAAAAAAATTTAAAATTCTTGGAGAAAAAAAATTTCATCCGGATGTCGCTTGTTTTAGATAAGATTTCAGTTAACTATATTAGTCTATAATAATGGGTGTAATATTGCTTATTTGCTGTACTTAAGACATGCAAACCTTTTGTGAAATCCTAGTTCAGCAAACTGTATTTTTTTAAACATTTTGTTTTAGATGCTGACCTAAAGGGTAAGACTGAAGAAGAGCAAGATATGTTGAAAATCTTAGGGTTTTGTAATTTTGATACCACTAAAAATAAAAGAGTTGAAGGGAATGAGGAAGGAACTGTCCATGTAATATTGAAGCGTAAATATCGCCAGTATATGAACAGAAAAGGTGGCTTCAACAGGCCTTTGGATTTTATTGCTTAGTTGGTTGTGAACTTGTTGAGAGAAATATTAGTAATATATATATTATTAATGGGTTTAAAAAGTGATTTGAAATGAACAAAGTGTGATGTGTAAGCATTACTTAAGTTTAATAGAACAAGTAAATGACTGCTCACAATTTCATTTTACCAAACAACTTTATTAGTTAATATTGTGCAAAATTTACCTTTTTGGCATGGTGCAAAATATTGTAAATTGTTATGTAATGTTTAGTTGAAAAGCTTGCAGGCTTTGTTGGAACCTTTTTTTATTACTTAAAAATAAATACATTCTGGTATTAACACCATTATTTATTAGCACACATCTTAAAATAAATCTTGTTGTATGATAAGAGAGATGGAGAATCAGCAAAGTTACTTGAGAAGAGAAGTCCCCTAACATAATACACAAGAAAACAAATACATAACACACGTTTTCATTGCCACTGGCACGGCACCTTCTCTAGGTTAGGAGAGAAGGTACCCTGAAATGTGTAACTTGACATATCTAAGTTGTAGCCTAGTCGTGAAAATGTACAGTCTAGTACAATCTGGTTTAGTTAGCACTGATTAAAAGAACAAGTACTCTTTGAAGCACTCCTATATAACCTTTTAAAATGCTGTTAAGAATGTCAAAATACTGCCAAATAGTAGTGTCCATGGTCCAGTTTGGTTCCAACAGATCCTTAAGATTATGAGATTCAATGAAAGCAGTTTCATTTAGATTATGTGCTAGAGACGTTTCAGTCATTTCATCACTTTTAGTATTTTCATCTACGTAAGAACTATTAGGACTACTGGTAGCAGTGGGAGTCTTTAAATTTACAATATGGAAACATGTAGCCTCATTTAAATTATGAGCAGAAATATCAAGATTTGAAGTCTCAAAACGTTTATCATGAGTTTTACTACCATCAGAAATTATTTTTGTTATAATAACCCTCTATTTCTTTTAAAGCCCGGTTAAATTTTTCATTTCTTGAAGATTTTGTTTTAGGTATACCATATTTTGCTTTATTTTCAAGATATGAATATAAATCCGTTTGTTTTGATTGTGGCACATTCATTTTCAGCCCCATAGAATCTAACAGTATATTTGATAATCTTACTCTTGTTGTCTATTGATTTAATTGTTGCTGGCCAGTGTGGAAAGCCTTTTAATTTGGCAACAACTTTCTCACCCACTACATATTTTGGAACTGGCATTTTATTTTTGATGAGTAAATAAACACAATATGAATCAATTTATCATATAATATATCGTATAATTTGAAGTGTGATTAAAGTTGTTTGCATTCCTAAATAAACCAATATATTAATAAAATAGGCAATGAACTATAAACAGAATAGAATTAAAATTAACTGTCTTGCAACTTCAATAGTATATTTGAAAGATGCCACATAATCTGTTACTTCAAACACAAGTATGAATTTGAGTGATACTGATTGTGTTTTTTGAACAGCTCCCAGATACAGAGACTCACAACTGATATGCTACTTGCCATCCGCAATTGAAAGTTTGAGTACATCTGGAATCTGCTGCTGCTCAACATAATGTCTCAAGTACTGGAACACAGACTGAAAACTGAAGTTGGGAAATTGTTCACAGTCTCTGATGAACTTTTGAGTGACAAATGGCTCACTGACCTAACATTACAACCCTATTTTCAAATTCTAAGTGATAGGCTGTTAGAAAAAAAAGTAGGCATTATAATAAATCCACTTGTAGTGTATGCAATAAAAAATACTGTAGATTATAATTTTTTACTAGAACCACTCAACGTTGAGGAGAAAAATTTTGTAATTCTTCCTATAAATGGTTCAGTGAATCTTACACAGGCTGATGGTGGCACACACTGGAGTACACTAATGTACAAAAATCTGAAAACAAGTATGTGCACTTTGACTCCTTGGCTAATTATAATGAGAAAGCATGCACTCATGGTTGCAAACAAACTGTCCACTTTCCTAAACAATTCAGTGCCACCAAACATTGTGGCTCTTGGTGGGCCACAACAATCAAATGGTGTTGATTGTGGAGTGTTTATGTGCTGGATAGTGGAGTCAATGGTGTATGATATCATTACCTCTGGTGCAGTGAACTTAGACTTTTTAAAAGAAAGCAACAATGAGTACGTCTGATGTTATTGCTAAACGTTCTCTTCTTTCATACACCATTACCAACTTTAAAAAAATTGCCGATGAAACTATTATTTCCTTAATGTTGACAAAGCATGGTAAAAGCGTACATAATAACAAAGAAAAATTAAAACAAATCATGAAAGTAAATTATGTACAGAGTACCAAGTCAAATTTTACAGTGCATCAAATAGAGAAAACCAAACCGAGAAAATATACTTGGAACAGTTGGAACCTTGTTAAGTCTAAGTCAGGAACTAAAGGAAAGAATCAGGGTAAATGTAAGCTCTGTAGCAAATGACCTCGGACATTATGATGAGTAATAAATATGAGACCTTAAGCAAGATGAATGATACACCCTCTTTAAAAAATCAAAGCTATTATGAGACTAACAAAAGAGCAAACTATCCAAAAAATTTAAAAAGAACAAAAAACACAAAAAAAGAAGTGACTTAAAACATTTAAAGACCAAAGTTACTATCTGCACTGACAGCAAAAGGGCAAAAATCTTGCACTAAAAATTGATGAGCTATGTGAAGGCAAAGTAAATGCCTTTGGTTATGTGAGACCTAACACAACCCTCATGCAAGTCATTAACTCAGCAGATATTGAGACAAAGAAGATAGTCCATTGTTAGTTCTTGGGGGAACAAATGACAGCCTGCAGGACAATTTTAAAAGTATATATCAAGACTTGGAAGATCAGCTAAAATTGCTTGCCAAAACCAGACCTGACTTTTTATGTACTGTTCATATTAGATATGACAAAGCCCATAACAGCCTAGAAAATAGTAAAATTGAGATATTAAACTATTATATCAAGGAGATAGCAGCACGGGTTGACAGAGTATTCTTAATTAATCTCTACCATTTGAAGAGACAGCATTACACCTAAATCCATGGGTTTACACCTAAATATCAGAGGCACAACTAAGTTAGCACGCATCTTCTTAAAAGCCCTCACTTGGTGGAACTCTCAAGAATTACAGTGCCATTATGAAACTGTTCACCACCAGTAAAAGTAATAGAGAGGGATATGAATGAAAATACTTTTAGAATGTAAAAGTATTTCATTCATATATCAAGCAAAAAACTGCTTTTGCACACTGCATATCAGGTGATTTTAGAGCTGATAGGCATATGTCTGCGGGTGGTAGCAGAGGCTTTTAAAGAACAAATTGGAAAACCCTTTCTTTCTGACTTCATAACTAATCACACTCGCTTATCAATAAGTCCCTGATGGAGCTGGAATTTATGCATTTAAATTTCAAAGGATAAATACAATGGTAAACCTACTAATATGGATTACAATTTGGCATTTAAAGACTTAATAGATGATTCAAAAAAAAGAGGTTTTACTAAGTTAATATGTTCGTCTATGGGGCGTGTTTGTGATAGAATATCAATTGACCATTTTGTGACTAACATAATAGACTTTCACCATTTCACAGCAGCCCCTGTAGACATTATATGTTACAACCACTGTTGCTCCTCCACAGTATTGTGGAATGGACTCTCTTACAATGAATTCATTGCCAAACTGAAACACACTATTTCAACCACGCTTCTGCAAGTCAAAGCAACATCTGAGGTCACTACAGCATGTCATCTGATGCCAGAACTTCCTTTTACCTGTCCACCTTCATATCCACACTCAGCACCTGACACCAACATTGAAAGCCAAGAAATGCAAGAGGATAACAATCAGTCATGCGAGACACAAGATATTGAGCTTCTCCAAACCAAACACCTAACGGAAATAACCTAAGAAACACCAAACAAACCTAAGGAAGTGTCCTGTGTGAGTGAAATAAATCATGGGCAATATAGTGTCAGTGATCTGTCCTCATCTTTATTTAGCAATTTAAACTAATTTCAAATGACAACGAAAAAAGTTCTGCAAATAGGTATAACAATGTAAATCATGATATTATTGATGTAAATAGTGATAACACATTACATTTTGGTAGGACCAAAAATTCTATAAATTTAAGCCAGACATATTGTCAAAATTCAGTGTATAGCACTAAAAATATAAATTCATATTTCTCAGATAAACATAATTTAGATAACACTCAGCCTCTCAGAATTTTCCATCAAAATGTGCAACACCTCTCTTCTAGACTCAACACATTAAAAATAAACATGGAAGAAATACAACCAGATATAATTGCTCTTTCAGAGCATAAGATGACAGAGGCAGAAATTAAATCTCTTAATGTTGAAAATTATAGAAATTGTTCATATTTTAGTAGAAGTAATTCATTAGGAGGTGGTGTTTTGATTCTGGTAAAAAACAACATTAAAGCAAAAAGATATCAATTCCAGCTATCCATGAGCTGCTAGTGGAAATAGAATTTGAATGCTGCATATCAACTATTACTGTAGATAAATTTTCATTTGTCCTGGTATGTGTGTACAGATCCCATGCCCTATTCAATGTCTAGATTCATTTTTCGATAAATTTGATTTGTTGAGTATTATTTTGAATGATAAATTTAAGAATATAGTAATTACAGGTGATTTTAATATAAATGTGCTAAAGAAGGATAAAACTTTTGTCAGTATCTTAAAATCTTATAACTTAAAGTATAAAGTAGATTTCCCAACAAGAATTACCTTAGAGTCAGAAACGGCAATAGATAACTTCATAGTTAATTTCTCATGTAAGAATGTAAAAGTTTATGGCGTCATCATGGTATATCAGACCATGATGGGCAAGTATTTGAAATGTTTGCAGTAAAAAACAGGCTTAGATGTTTAAACAAGAGGTTTAGTAGGACATTTTCAAAAATTAATATAGATCTGTTTTTTAGACTCCTAGCTAGTGAAAACTGGTTGGAAGTTTATCAGGCTACAATAGAGACAAAATACAATGTTTTTAATTCAGTGTTTTCTTATGCTTTTGAAACTGGCTTCCCTAAATTGCTAACTATTTAAAAAACAAAAAAATTACAATACATGGATTTCAATGATCTAAAAAATAAAAAGGAACAAATATGTTTTTTAGAAAAAAAGTTTAGGTCAGAAAAACCAATGATTTTAAGCAAATAAAAAATCAATTTTTAAAAAAA
>JAQJVL010004549.1:0-43789 GCA_035578905.1 Stictocephala bisonia
TGTTTTTAAAAACTACTTTATTTATAATTTCCCTGGTTAAAATGTCTTTCGATAATTTTTAAGGATAAAATATTCTTTTAATAAATTTTAAACTTCTGTAAATAAGAAAAAGCCTATAGTTGAAATACTTCAATATACATTTAAATTAAAAATAAACGGAAAAAATATTTATCTCCAGATTTTATGACAGTGATTAGGAACTTGATTGGGGTGTTAGATAAAGCTACTGTCATTATTAAAAATATATTAACTCAATGACAGTAAATTTACACACACACACACACACAAATGGCCTAAATTCAAAATAGAGATTTATAAATTCGTTTAAACCTTTTCAGAAAGAAATGCAATTGATACTTTTTATTGTTATGATAACAGTTCTGGACACAATCAAAGTTTGCAACTTTATTTACTACTAAAAATAGAGTAATTTGAGATTTGAAAATTATTTTTTTTATAAATGAAGCAAAATCGGACCATAAAAATTATTACATACTGTATTAATATGGTTATTAGTGTAAAATAACTACAACTTTTTATGATTTTTTTCAATTTATCAATGTTTTTAAAACTTATGAGTAAGGCTATTTTTATAGAAAAAGGTCATTATTTCTAAGTGCTTTAAGAATAGACCTTTAGATGAGGGTGTTTTAACAAAGTTTAAAGTGTAATGAATTAGGATTAAATGAAATATACTATGTCTATTTATTAAAAATTACGAATAAATTACAATTCACATATATTTTTATATTTTTTTTATTTACATTTCTAACCAAAAAATACGTAAAGTAGATGAAATGTTTCTAAAAATATTAAATATACTTTTATTTATTTACATTATTTTTAACTGTATACTTTTATTTATTTACATTATTTTTAACTGTAAATATTTCTTTTACTTTTAAACATTCATTTGTAATTATTTTGTATTATCACTAAACTAAAGGTAGAATTAAAAGTAAATAGTTTTAATTTGTAAATTATTTTAATTTTGATATTTTTATTTGCTTATTTATAGTTAATATTTGTATTACATTTTTTTATTTAAAATACGTCTTAAATGAACAATAAATATGGTAGACCCATGTTAAACTGTTATATTTTTAATATTGATATATTTGTTAAATAAAAAACCTTAAAATAAACGTGGATTTTCAAACTTCAAACCCCAACAAAATTTATTGTTAGAGCAACAATATTTCTAACAAGTTTCATCAGTGTACATGTTGGGACTAGTTGTTTACATAGAGGTATTACTTATACCTCTATGTCAAATACTCCTACACATTTTACATGTAGCGTAAAGAGGAAAGATGTACATCTAACGAGTGGTGAAACGTTAACTCTCCTACTTGCATATAGCTGGTACTCTGGTTAGGTGTAAGAAAGGACTATGTAGTCTAACCTCCCCATTTACATATATGTACAATAAAGTCAATTTTAATTTCATTTCATTACCCCACCTATTTTATTAAGACTAATGCTTTTTAGGTTATTTTGCAGTTTCTTAACCCCTACAAATATTAAAAACTATGCCTGAAATGGTTCAAGAATTTGCTTTCTCTATGAGATATGTTTTACAGAAAATTTTGAAAAAAATGTTCATAACTTTTAGTATTTTTTGACATGATTCCGTTGATTAAAAAGACGTTTTAATCCTTTTTTTTAAATTTGATGTGGTTTTTGATAATAAGAATATGAAAATTATGTTACTTAGTTATTCCTCAAAATAAAATCGAAAACTCTTCTGCGGTGAATCTCGATTACCAGCCATAACGCAATCAATATAAAACCCGACTAATAACCACAACAACCGAATTAACCTACACCCCTGCCTATTAATTATTAACGACTTTAAGTTGTCATTGAAGGTGATTTCCAGATATTAACAGGATGTACTCTTTTTCTCTCCCATTCATCAATATAGGCCCTGAATCCTACTGACTAAACACAGCATACTATGGTAATGTAAACAGTTTTATCAACTATAATGAAAATCTTAATATTTAAAAACCATTTTCTTACCATTTTAAATTTACAGTTCTCATTTTCTGTAGTTATAATCTTATTTTACCTTAATAATTATTATATCTAAATAAGCTATGGAATCAACAATATTACAACAAATATCGTTAAAGAATTACGCATTAATGTTGTTATTTACTATGATTTAATATTAGCACAGTTTTGTTGTAGCAAAATAAAACTGAACAGGAATAATTTAAAATTGTCTAACGTAAATATTAATTTTATGTTCATTATTATACCACACTAAAGGACACCCCTGCACGTTTCGCCTGCTAACCCCGATTCTCGCGGCACTCGATACACCTTGGCCTTAGATCCTTGGTGTCGTATACTTATATTATTATCAACTTATTAAAGAAAGCCGTTCTTTAAGAACAGCAAGCATAGACAAGCATCAAAGTTGAAAAGCATCTTAGTGCCGTTGAAGGTTTTACAACCAAAAACTGGTTGCACGCTCGTTTTGCTACAGTAATGTCGTTTTATCCAGGGATTTTCAATTGGTTTAAATTTATGTACAGGCTAGTGCGTGAACTTTATTCAACGAGTGAAGCTAAATTGGGGATTAGAACCTTGCAACTTACCTTCCACAGACCAAATCCTTAGTCTCTGTCTGGGCTACCACTTCAGCCACTGAGCAATCAGTACAAGAAATATAATTATAGACTCTGGACTTTGGTGTAGTAGCTAGATTGTTGGATTTTAATATTGAAAATTGATATATGCCTTTATTAAATTTTTGTTAGAATATTGACTTTGATAGCTATGTAACAATATAGCGCACTTAAGCATATTATTATTGCATTCAGAATCATATGGCATTTGTATAGGAAAACACGTCATGAATGTAAAAAAAGTAATATAACACTAATAGCCCGAGAAACTTTTAGTAAATTTGTAAATTTACATTAAAAACATGTTGAATTGATAATGTACCTAAGGTATCTGATATTAATGTAGAGAAGATTTTAAACCCTTTTTCTGTATTTTAGCCCAATCACAAGAATTACTATTATCTAGGCTTAAATTATTATATTTTACTTAAATTTTTTTAGTTTGATAAAACATTCATAATTGGTTTTAATCATTTACTATACTAAAAATATAATACCTATTAAATTATTCAGCCACTAGTTTAGACATTATAGCCTAAGCTAAATACGTCTGATAGAACGTTTTTTATATATTATTTATTGCACACTATAGCTTTTATGAGTGACAATGGTAGCAGTTATTTATTGTGATTTACAGCAGTATCGGTTACATAAATCTGGGAATTATGTCAACTGAACAAAGTAACTGATAAATGGCTTCTGGTTCCATTCAACTTGAGTAAAAATAATTTCACGGTCTAGTATTTTAAAATAGATTCATCCGATGTAGAAGCGTTTATAAAAACAGGAAATCTATATCTAGTTTACGGATATGGTTTTATTTCACTATAAATGACAAAACATGATTTCTCTCTCAAGTGTTCGATCCATATGATATGATAAAACACTTGAAGGGATATTTTGTAGGAGAGTAACTCTTGTAGTGGACCATGAGTTTAATTATGTATTAAATTTATTATTTTATATTTTGGTTTGGTTACTTATATGAAACTTAAAATGCCAAACTTAATTATTTTAATAAAATATATAGTAAGTTCCTTGTAAAAATCAGTAGTCTAAGTGGAATGGATAGATAAATGTAACAAGTAGATCGGCCTCTCTTTTTTTTAATAAATCTACTTTTAAAAGATTTTTTATTAATGTAGACTTCGTAGTGTTTTTGCAGGTAAACAATTCTCTGAGTTAGTGCTCATATCTGAAATAACATTCTACATTTATACGGGATTCTTAAATTTTCCACCAGCATGTCTAATCATAACCAACCAGAACTACTGGTAATACTTTATTGCGTAGTCATATCTTTAATTATCGATTGATAAAACAAGTACTAAATTACAATTAAAACTATATGCATTAATATAACATCATGGAATATTATAAACTGAAATTCAATTTTTCACTCAACTGGTTATTTGTTATTGATCATGAATTCATTACGTCTTTTCTACACACTAATCGAATTAGCTATAAACCTAACCGATTCCACGAATAATCAAAAATCATATATTGGACATTTTACATATACATTTTAACAGCTGAAAAATAACTGAGATAAAAACAAACAAAATAAATAAAATAGTATATTTTGATGTATTTTCCTTTAAACACAATAAAAGACAATTTATATATTCGCTAAACTAAACACCCTCTTTTTCTGAGTGCTATTTAAGAAGAAGAGCTGCTGAACAATCTCCAGTGAGCTAAGAACAATCTACATATAAATTGCGTGAAATAAGAGAATCTGCTTAGTCAGCAACAAGGGTGAAACATCAGTGATGGCCAACTTACAACCTTTCAAAACTTGTGTACAAAGTGTTTTGTTTCGACAGATTGTTCAATGAATTCTACTATCATTAGTAGCATTAGTAATACGTTACCACTTCATGTTGTAGATGTAAACAATACATTTATGGCTAGACTCTGATCAAAGTGAGTTCTAAAACATTAAAAAGATAGCTTTAACAATAATAATGTGATATGATAGCAAATTGGGATTTTATAATATCTAGGTGGTTGTCAGTACTTTATGAGACAAATATGTTATATTTAAAGTAGACGATGTAATATAAATCACTTGTCACTATTGTAAGATAGTTTGACAAAGTATTTTAATTTTTGTAAATAGTTATATAATTTTAAAATAGTCAAGAGTTTTTATATACATTAAATATATAACTCCAAAGGACTTTACCGTAGTTAAATCATAAAATTAATTTCACAAGAGGATTTTAAAATAATATTTTAATATACTGAAGTAAAATAGACCATGAAATACCCAACAAAATATTTTGTCGATCAAAACATAAAAAAAATCAAGATTAGCTAAACCTATTAGAAAAAGAATTAAACAAGTTAATTTACAGCAAAGGAATCATTGAGGTTTTCATATGACGAGTAATGTTAGGCCATTAAGATTTTCAGTAAAAATATGGTCAAAATAATATACACCATTATTATAATAAAAGAAGATATCATCCAAGAAATTATTTACGTCACTGATACAAAATTAAGTAAATTTTTACTTCCATTGCACCTCAAATAAATAACAAATTATGTAACAAACTGCCTTGGTTTTGCACTGTGTATTATAACAATCTACCAATGTAGAAATATTTAATATTCTATAGCTCTACAAACGAATGTAGTTATGTATTCCAGACTTGTGCTCACCATATTTGAAGTGCATACTAATGACGTAGCATTCAGGTTAAACACACCGTACTGACCCCAAACACTACATTGTTTGAAGGTACGAATTGGAGTGGTGACAATATGAGTTCATTTGTATAAAGAAACTATACAAATAAGATTATTTTTAATTGTATCTAATTTATAAGAATCCCAAAGTATAATCATAAAATTATACTCTTTAACATCTAGTTATGTATTTTTTGTACACTTTCTTAAAGAAGGACAATAAGAGAGAGAGAGAGAGAGAGAGAGAGAGAGAGAGAGAGAGAGAGAGAGAGAGAGAGAGAGAGAGAGAGAGAGAGAGAGAGAGAGAGAGAGAAATTTTAACGTAATATTTTGGAGGGTTTCATGGTTAAAATTAGTATACGTTTTTTCCCTATGTATTTATATTATTAGTAATTTTGTGACAAATAATAGTGCACTTTCAATATACTGCTATAACAACTATTGTTCAATAACAACAGAAAACCTATAAATATTAAATATTATTTTATTACAGTATACAAATTTACTTATCAGAGATTTAGTGACATTAAACAAAGGGTATTCTCGTTAAATCTTTGTATCATAATTTTAAAATAAATATCGAAGATTTAAAGTTGAAAAGGGTAACAATGCCAACATGGGTAAGATAATAATAATAATAATAATAATAAATTCTTTATTTTTCTCTCAATTAGAGGAATTATTGTTACATTCAAATAACATTTAACTGATGTATTAAACTTATAACAAAATAGTATGTATAGTAATAAATAGACAAACAGTAATAAATAAACACAGTTGTACATTTTTTTTTTATACTTATCCAACAATAGTACGTATAGTAAAAAACCAAACAAATAAATACACAGTTATACTTTTTTTATTTTTTTATTTTTTTATTTTATTCCTATCCAGGCTGACCAAAATATCTAAACTTTAATAATAATCAAGATAAATGAAAAAAGAATTGTACTTTTTTATTTCTCCATTTAAATGATAGTAATGGAGATCGAGGGAAATATCCGGCATTTAGTGGCATTTTAAAACCTCAACTGATGTTTCGATATCGATAGTGATTTTAAGTATAGCGACCAAAAGGAAGGACTGAAAAATATATAATAAATATTCATAAGTATACAGTAAATAATTAGGTATGGTAGCTTGTAGTCATATAATAAGAATGCCTGTAATATAGACATTATTTCTTATATATTTATATGACCTTTATTTGCTAATTGACCTTTGCAAGTGAATTAAAAGGTAGTGAACAAACATACAAACTTTTTATTCAAAATGTTGAATATTTCGTAATAAAATATTCTTGATATTACATATTATGATAGTATTTCAGAGGTTAATTAATAGGATCTACAAGTCTGATTATATACCTTGAAGAATAAAACAATTAGTCGAGCATAGCAATTTAATTTGTCGATGATTATTCAATTTATTTTAGATGTCAGGTGTGTTTTCGTATATAAGGATAGCCGTCTATGATATTAACTCATTTTGGTTGGCATTTCCCATACTATTGCCGTATTATAATCCATCAAACAAAATTGTTCTACATTTTCCTCATACAAGTTATATTGGTTATACAGAAATGTATGTGTAGATAAATTAAATTGGTCAAAATGAATTTTTGTACGTTGAGTGAGTTCCCATTTTCTCTGAGCTTCTCAATACATGATCTCATGTCGAAAAAGTAGTGAAATGTCGGTTTATGTAAATTCAAGAAGTTTATTTCTACTAAGGAAAAGTGTACAACATGTTTTTATATGATGGTGATAAAAACCACCTTAAAAAGAAAAAAAATGTTCACTTGGTTGATTATATATAATATAACTTATCCTGTGTCTATATACTCAAAAGATATTTTGCATTAATTTCAGATGCCTGGCCTCCGGGACGGCTTACCAACCGTTCTTCCGGTTCCAGAATGTAGAAATTCTCTTACTGTGGTTCTTTAGAGCTTTTATTATCAGTGTGCTACGCTCACCAAAAGTGGTGATTTGATACAAAAGTAGTTTTTCCTCGATAACACGAAAAATATGGGTTTTAGAGCAAAATAATTTTCCCATTCATGTGTAGCATAAAATACGTCAAATTAGTATAAATAATTTTGAAAAAGTTGCGAAAAATAAAGTATATATATAACAAAAACTAACATTTCCAACTATTCAGAATTTTTTAAAGTTTTTTCTGCGTAATAAAAGAATTTTCCTGAAAAATGTAGAGCTGATTCTATCCAACGGTGAAAATAAGTTGAGATTTGTGGAGAATCTAGAAACTGCATAAATGCTCAAATTTGTTTAACATTTGAGTATATTTTAATACTTTAGGACAGTAAAAGTTATACTTTTTATCGATTACAACAACTATATCCCTATAACTAAATCTTTATTGTCTTTAGTTAAAATTTTTACAGTATTATTTAGAGTAATTTGTAACAATTGTTAATTGTCTCATTATAATGATTTTAGAGAATTGTGTCTAGAAAATGTTAAATATTGTAAGAACTGAGAGATTTGGGAGTTTGGTTCTTTCACCAAAAGTTTTCAATATAAATTCTCCAAGTTTTGAGAAAAATTCAGAATCTTCCCCTTTCAAATAAAAAAATAGTTTTTTCCCATTTAAATTAGCTAAATAACCGGTATATTCACGTTTGTTAATTTCCTGTCAATTTCATGCGACATGTTTTCTGAAGTCAACATGTTTGGTGAGCCTTACCTGTTCGGTTGTCCTGGTTTAGAGGGTTCTTATTGGTTGATTTAGCTTCTAGAGTAAGGAGGGGGTAAGTCCGTTGGTGGAAGGTTTGCGGGCGTTCGGGGAGTTGGAAGTAATCTTTTGGCGAGTGACCACGTTTGTTCTTCACGGCGATTTTAACCGTTCGGAGTCTGGTTTTCCGGATCGGAAAACAAACGGAAATTGTAACAATTGTTACAAATTCAAGTTAATTTCAGTCATAGATTAATTAGCAAATTTCATATTTTATTCATCACAAAATCAGAAATCAGTCACGAGCTATACAGGATGAAAAACAATAAAATTACATGCATCAGAAAACTGTAAATGTTTATATTAATAAGATCTATATTTATTCTTTTAATTATAGTTTATGGTTTATGTATTGAGAAACTATAAAATTAAAACACTTTTCCTTTAAAATAATCTGGTTTTAAGTCTTGTGCAAAGTGGCACTATTCTTAAGATATGTTTAAATATATATAAAATCATTTCATTTTTTTATGTATTTTTTTAAAATTTTTTTAACTATTTTTTAAATGTATTTTAGTTGAAACAGTGTATTTTAACAAATTTGAAACAATGGAAGTAGTTTACTTTTCCACAATGTCTGGTCCTGTTAAGGATTAGGTTTCAAAATACGTCTCTTGTTTTCCACCAGCTGTGTGACCTACATATCCAGCAACAATATTGGATGGAAATCATTCATCCTGAATGTTAATCACAAGCCCTTTTTCTTAAGGTTCTGCTTTTTAATATTCACTGTTGTAAATTAGTTTTCAATTATTGACCGTTACTATCTCGAATTACTTTGTATGGATTTAATTTTATATCATTTAATCATTTTTTTAAAGTTTTACAAGTCCATATAAAATATTATTATTAGCCTTTTTCAGATTTGTCCTTTTTCATGATGTAGAATAAACATAAAAAAAAAAAACACTATAAAAACATCACTTTTGGCTATCATACAAAATATTATATATTTATATCATTCATTGAATTATTTCATAGGCTTAAGCTGCAGGTGTCATTACTAATAACTAAAGCTTTCGGTTACGACCGCGTCATAGTGTTGTCTACAATATGTACATCACCAAACGTTTCACCCATGCTGTTATATGTCATCCTCTGTGATATCTCTGAGACTGCTGAGTATGATGATAAAACAAGAGATAACAATGTATCAGAACAGGTGAATGAACAGAATTCCTATTCACAATACTAAAAGAACTTTTTTTTAAATACAAGTATATCGTACCTAATTATACAAGAAAAGCCCAAAGTAGGCCTACACTGGGAGAACATTTTATGAAACATTACCTGGACATATAATTAATTATTAACTTCACATATTAAGAAAAAACAAAAATCAAAAAAAGAAATTGAATTCAAATAATACTTACTAAACACGCCTTTACATACCCCAAATTAATATTTTATTGACATCCATAATGTTAAAAATCTATTTAATTGTTTATATTTAGTTTTAGATATATTTCACAAAAGAAGGTGCCCTAAACACTTCCTTGTGGTATACTGTATCTATTTATAAATACGCGTAAAATGGAAGATATTAAAACAACAAAGAAAATATCCCATAGTGTTAGATTCTTCTACTAAAATAAGAATAACCCTGGTTTCATGCATTTAAAAAGAGCTTAAATTATTTCCTTTTCATAGCAATCTTGCCAATCATATGAGACGGGTATGTTCCTTTAGGGCGTCTCACTTTGTAATTGTGGCTTTTCCGTCAAATAAAGGCTTCACCTGGTTGAATATTAAGGCTTTGATGTCTCACGTATGCAAATAATATTACCACGTGTGTACCTCTGCATTTCTGTAGAAACCCTACAATAATGTGTCAACTTCATTGAACAGAATTTTGTTTCCGATAGTAGTTAACGAATAAAAATCAAATCATTAATAAAATTTAAAATATAAATTAAAAATAATTATACTGGTTGTTGTTTTAAAATAAATAAATAATAAAGTACCATTAGTAATTTACATTCACATATATTCCATGTGCTTTGTAATAAGTAGAATATAAATAGTGAAACCTTTTAGTGAAGTTGGAATAAGAAATATCGTCGACTCAGAAACTGTTAATATGTCAACAGATGTTTTATGATGACTTCAAATATTCAAGGATATATTTACAGAACTATATAGTAGTGTGTATTTCCTCCCAAGAGCCCACATATACTGCTTCTCTTCGCAAATGTAGTGTTATGCTTATATTTTGTAATGGAGCATTATTTACCTGTGTTTTAAATATACTACTTTATTTATTTTATACTACCTTATATATTTATTTGTATATTGACAAACAGCATCTAGAATGTTCTTCGTACGCCCATAACCTACAAGAAGTTTTATATAATTTCTTTTTAAATGTCATTTAAAATACGATAATTTCCATGTACATGCCTCGTTAGATACACTATTAGGATTAAGTATGTAAACAGAAATTTATAATGTATTACCTTTAAAATATATCCAAATATATTACACAAATACAGCTTGTAAATATAAGTCACCACCGACTTTCTGAAGAGTTAAAAACCTGCGTAAAATAAATATTTGTAGAAAAACGTAAAATTAAATAAAGCTCTTTCAAGAAAATTCTGTACATTCAAAGTTCTTTTTTAAAAAAACATCGTTTTGTATTGCAATATTCTAATAAATATATAATAAATCTTAGTTTAAATAGTTGTAATCAGTATATTTTCTTCCAGATATTGAAATATTTTACATCGCTTTTAAAAATCCATCCAACGCATATAGAATTAATTAGATGTATAACGTATATTTTTATACTCCACATTTAAATCAGCAGTTTCAATCACATATCTCACTTATAAAATTCATTAGCAACACAACATTTTATAAATATTTTGAAAGATTTAAAATGGGTAAAATAACATATACTTATTTCGTATTAATTACATTTACGCTGTATTTACAAGCAAACAAATCCTTTTAGAAACAAAACGCACAAAAAAGCATTGTTTTAAATTATCATTAAAACATAAATAGTAAATGAAGAACTCTTAAAATTATTTTTACAGCCAAGAAAAAATTAAACAAAAAGTAATATTTTTATGTTAATAATCATAATTTTACACAATATAAATATAATAACAACATTAGCAGACTAGGTTTTAGGTAAATAAAGAATTAAAAAATTTAACTAGATCGAAAGGAACAACAATTTGATATGTATAATATTTTATAATATTTCGTATTTCAGTAATAAAAAATAACAGTTTCAAGCCAAATATAATGTTAATAAATAGCTATACATTCGTTAAAAAATTAAAAACAGAAATTCCTTATTGTTTAAAATTATAAATAATATGTTAATGGATCTTCTAAAAATACAATATTGCCAACTAAAAGCTGAAAACTCAATTGGCACATTGGCACCAAAGCCTCGACAAAACACTTTATCGACAGTGAAGGAGGGTTTTATTGAAAGAAGAAGCACACTCAATCTTATCAAGTTGAAAAAGAAAATACTTTTCAATCAGCCTTTGTGCAACCTTTTTGAAACCCTTTGAAGGAAACAAACAAATGCCTCTCCTTTTTATGTGTGATGTAAATAAAAAATGAAATGTTCAACAGCAATTCGAAAATAATACATATTCATAAACACCAAACGAAATTGTTTTAATAACACTAGATAAGGAAATACGTAATTACGAATCAAGATTTAATAAAACTTCTGATTTCAGAGTGTTCGGGTTAAACACTGACACAAGGCGCTGCCAATCTATTAAAAAATTATACAAACAATTAAAAACAAGTATACCTAAGATAATACAAAAATACGAAAATTCGTAATTGTAAAGCTTTTATTTGCACATGTATTCACATGTTCAAAGAAGTAGGCTACAACATAAGTGCAGTTATATAACTGAAATTTCACAGCCAGTAAGGAGTTAGGGTGTTGCTAATATTACGTCTGACTAACACTGTCACGCCATTGGTTGCACCATTCCTAACCATCACGTAGTTCCAGCACTTGCTGTAGGAGCGCTCTGAAGTCAAGTTTGTAGTAGATTCAATAAATGGATTGTAGGCTATATTATAATCAACTCTCTCTATTATACAAAGTAAAATAGTTATTGGTGGTGTCAATTTAACAGTAGTGCATTATTTTTGCGGTTCATTTATCGTGTTAATATGATAAATAAAACTAAAATCACTTAAAGAAAAAATCTAGTATGCTAACTCAGGGTTATTATGTAGTTTTATTGTTTTTTTTTTTTGTTGTTATCATATTTAAACATAAATAATATGGAAGTTCGTTAAATAAATAGATATAAGGTCAAAAATATAGTAATGTATCATATTCACCTTAAATGATCTTTATCATATACACATTTAATAACTTTAAAACGTTTTTAATATGACAATTATTTAAAAGCACGATCAATTATATTTTAAGTTAAAAGTATATTTATTAGCAATTTTAAAAGCTCTTCTTTCTTCATAAAGTCTTTTAAGAAGAAAAGCTAATGAAAAACACCCAGGCAATCTTCAAAAATCTACATATATCTACAAATTGTGTAAAAGAGGAGAAGTTCTTTAGTCAGATACAAGGGTGGCACATGCGAAAATGGATCCAACACAATTTACTCCATAGTGCCTCATTTCCTGGAATTTCACAAGCTACCCTTTTTATAAAGATACTTCACGCTAAACTAAAACAGTGTGAAAACAGCCTTAAATTGATTTCCAAGATACTAATATTGCCATAGGTCTAAGACTTTGTCATTAATGCAATGTATACTTTATAGGAATACTTTCTTTATGAAACATTTACACTTCTATCTCAAATACAATGCATTTATCTCAAGGTTATTAGTAGGAGTCCACCCAACTAAAACACATTATCTCAAACATAATAATAGTCTAATAATATATTATATTAATTAATTTTTATTCCTATTGCCAATAATCAACTTACAGTTCATTGTGCTAAATCAAGTAAAGCTCATATTTATTGTTGACATAAAATATATCATACATAACTTATATTGTCATTCTTGATTTATATAGCCAAATATTGATTGTTTTACCTGTTTTATTTTGGTCTTGTTACAGATTTTCTGATGGTAAGGGTAGAATTTTTGAATAAAGAATATTTATATCTTGTTTACTCTTTTTAATCATTGTATCATTTTTAATCATTTTTGCTTTGGTTAATGCACAAGCATACAGGGTTATTGGAAGGTCTAGAGACAACCCGATAACTGGTTTAGGTGTTATGAGAAACTCTTAACATGATTATATAATGCCAACATTTACTGTTTTATGTACTGTATCGAGCAATTGGGCCCAAACTTATCATTTTAAAATCAAATGAACAGTGGAACTGGAGGTCTCAATTTCATCCCCAACCATGTATTAAACTTTTAAAGGAGAGGTGACATGATGGGAATTTGTAATCAAAACGTTTTAGTTTCTCCAAACGTTTCCAATTGTGATTCTGTGGACTCTATTCATAAAAAGTATAATTGTTTGCCATATAAACATGATATAAGTTTAGTTATTCTTCATGAGCCCATTGACAAGTAATCGGCATTTCTCCTGACTTGTAAAGAACTCTTATGTAACACACTCTACTGATTATACTAGATGAAAAGTTTTATTACGTTCCATTTCTTAGCTGAATCTATAAAATGAGAATGCTACCAAAGACCGTACTGACTACGTTGAAATGTTTTGGAAAATATATTCATAAACGCATATTTTCATATTAATAAAAACAATGTGGTTAAAATCAATTAATTCGATTTATATTTAGGATTTAAAAGAAAATCAAGTCTGTAATGTGTAATTTTATGCAGTTTCAAGATTTTTCCTCAGCAACTGTATTCTGCAAGAACGTAACCCGTTACGCCCCTGGACATGAGAGGATTGTGATCTGGTGAACACAGTAATTGGCTCAATTGCAACTTTAAAGTGAGTGTATCACATCACCTTTTGTTACTGTCAGTTTATAACACACTCTACCACGTACGAGTTACGTTGCAGGATGTTGATCTGGTGAAGACAGTAGATTAGCACGATTACAACTTTACAGTGAGTGTATCACATCACCTTTTGTTACTGTCAGTTTATAACACACTCAACCACGTACGAGTGACGTTGCAGGATGTTGATCTGGTGAAGACAGTAAATTAGCACGATTACAACTTTACAGTGAGTGTATCACATCACCTTTTGTTACTGTCAGTTTATAACACACTCAACCACGTACGAGTGACGTTGCAGGATGTTGATCTGGTGAAGACAGTAAATTAGCACGATTACATCTTTACAGTGAGTGTATCACATCACCTTTTGTTACTGTCAGTTTATAACACACTCAACCACGTACGAGTTACGTTGCAGGATGTTGATCTGGTGAAGACAGTAAAATAGCACGATTACAACTTTACAGTGAGTGTATCACATCACCTTTTGTTACTGTCAGTTTATAACACACTCAACCACGTACGAGTTACGTTGCAGGATGGTGATCTGGTGAGGACTGTATTTTAGCACGATTACAACTTTACAGTGAGTGTATCACATGGCCTTCCGTTACTGCCAGTTTATAACACACTCAACCACGTACGAGTGACGTTGCAGGATGGTGATCTGGTGAAGACAGTAAATTAGCACGATTACAACTTTACAGTGAGTGTATCACATCACCTTTTGTTACTGTCAGTTTATAACACACTCAACCACGTACGAGTTACGTTGCAGGATGGTGATCTGGTGAGGACTGTATTTTAGCACGATTACAACTTTACAGTGAGTGTATCACATGGCCTTCCGTTACTGCCAGTTTATAACACACTCAACCACGTACGAGTGACGTTGCAGGATGGTGATCTGGTGAAGACAGTAAATTAGCACGATTACAACTTTACAGTGAGTGTATCACATGGCCTTCCATTACTGCCAGTTTATAACACACTCAACCACGTACGAGTGACGTTGCAGGATGGTGATCTGGCGAAGACAGTAAATTAGCACGATTACAACTTTACAGTGAGTGTATCACATGGCCTTCCATTACTGCCAGTTTTTAACACACTCATATATGTCATATTCTCATTGCACTATCGTTTTTAGCTTGAAAATGTGGTGTTAAATAACATATTATCACCCTTATTTCTTTTTTAAATGTTAGAGTTAGCTTCTAGATCTTGTTGACCCCAAGTGAAACTAATATCACTGAAATACTTTCAACTTAGTATCGGTAAGTAATAATTTTATGGTTTATTCGTAACGAAAATCATTTATAAATTATAGAAACAATTTAGAGGAAACATTTTATAATAGAAATAATGATTTATTCAAAAACGTTTTTCTCAATTTCAATATTTAAACAAAGCCTACTAATTTATTAAAAAAAACATATATCTCAAAGTTATACACTTTGTTTGAAAATGAATTGGTGCATATTTTTTAAATATGAAAAACAATCAACTATACAAAGCGGACAAAATATTGATGTCCTGCTATTTTTATGAACACAGTATAATTGTGTAGACAGTATTTTACTAATTAAATGTTTAGTATTACCTGGGAACTCTCAAGTGAGCCATTAATGGTTGAAACTACAAATGGTTTTGTAACTAAAGGTTTCAATGTCAAGTTATTAAAACATTAGTTAAGCTCAATTCATCTTCATTACTTCTGTGGTGAACTTTCGTTATTTTGATATACACAACAACAAAAAAACCAATAATTCTTACATGAAACACCAACGATTAAACAAACGTTCAGCTGATCAGTTTTTTAATCCATGATATTTTTATATAAGTATTATTGTTTATTTGTGGTTTGTTTGAAAAAATGTAGAATGAAACCTTGAGTTTAGAAACTATTAATAGTTTAAACCGTTAACGGATAACTTGGTACTACCCAAGTAGTACTAAACCTTGTATTGATAAATTATGTAATTCAGAGGCTATCCCATCATGTAAATATATTTAATACTTTTTAAACAAATCAACGTAATCATTTAACGTCTCTGACCAAATGTTCAAGAAGTTAAGACTTAAAACACACCCTTATATTAATTGTTACGTAACGTATAATTTCTCCAAAACGCATAGTGATTTTAAACTATTTGACGATCCTTGTTTACAAATTCATACCTTACATTACATTTGACTTTCAAAAATTTTAAAAAAGTATATTGTTTTAGTTACAGTTTCCTTATCATTTTAGTTTAATGAAACCAAAAATGAGCATATTCAAATATATAATAATATAATTTCACACAAAAAACATGATAACTCAGGCGTTATTTGTTTACTGTTTAAATATGATATTTTACAAATATTTTTTAGTTGAGTTATGTTATATATATCTATTAGCAGGCAATCGATATGGAAAGCTTTAAAATATTTTGGAATCCCAAAGAAAATAATCAATCTCATCCAACTTATTTATGAAGATTACAAATGCCAGATAGTACATGAGGGAAAACTGTCAGATTCATTCAGTATAAAGACTGGGGTTAGGCAGGGTTGTTTGTTGTCGCCAATCATCTTCCTAATGGTTTTGGATGGAGTGATGAGGAAAATAGCAAGAAGGCCCAGAGGACTGCGGTGGGGACTCACTGATAGACTCGAAGACATAGATTTCGCCGATGACTTGTGCATTATTGCTCATAGAAGAATAGATATGGAAGATAAGCTCAGAGATCTTGACAGAGAAGGGAAAAAAGTTGGTTTAAAAATTAATTTGGAAAAAACTAAAGAAATGAGAATAAATGAAAGGGACAACCAACAACTGGAGCTGAATGGCAAGGTCATTGAGAGAGTGGAAGAGTTTGTCTATCTTGGAAGTATAGTATCTACGTCAGGGGGGACAGAAAAAGATGTGGCACAGAGGATCAGAAAAGCCAAGGGAGTTTTTGCCCAACTAGCACCAATTTGGCGATCAAACCAACTAAGAAGAAGCACTAAACTCAGAATCTTTGGAACAAATGTAACTTCTGTACTTCTTTATGGTTGTCAAACTTGGAAAGTTACAAAAACAATAACAGCCAAACTCCAGGTTTTCATAAACCGGTGCCTGAGAAGAATTTTAGGTGTCCGATGGCCTGACATGATCACTAACGAAGAATTATGGAGGAGGGCGCAAACATCCCCTGTTGCTGATATAGTTAAAAAAAGAAAATATGGGTGGATAGGACACACTTTAAGGAAAGAGAATAACAACATCAGCCGCCAAGCTCTGGATTGGAACCCACAGGGAAGCAGGAAGAGGGGGCAGGCCAAGGATGACATGGAGGAGATCGGTTGAGAAGGAGCTAAAAGAAGAAGGCAAGAGCTGGGGAGAGGCAAAGCGGATGGCCCAGAATCGAGTTCGGTGGAGATCATTTGTTGCGGCCCTACGTCCCCCTCGGGATTAAAGGAAATAAGTAAGTAAGTAATGTTATATATATTTAAATACAGTAGGAGATAACTGTAATGCATTGTATTCGTCCTTCACTTTCTTGGCGTGATCGAGGAACGGTTGTTTAGCCAGTTGACTTACAACCACAGAGAAGGAAATAAAACTGTTATTTATTGCTTGTGGTTACAACTCTATGTGTAATCAAATTCGAACTGCAGCCGAGTTGTAACTGATCTAACCAACGAGTTATTCGACCATTATCAATGTCACCAGTAAAATTCACTTCAGTAAAAGTTCTCACTGCTTTAATCTCTTTGGTTATAAGGGTGGCAAACGTTTACTGAATATGATAAACATTTTATTTGTACATCATTGCTTCCAGATGTCTTTTCTGAAACTGTTTAAACAAAAGATACACTATTTATGTGGTCTAATACTCTAACTGTAACGTTTTAAATGAGATTACTGTCTTCACGATGTAACAATCCTTTCATGTATCTCGTACGTGCTTGAATGTGTTATAAACTGGAAGTAATGAAAGGTAATGTGATAAATTCACTGTAAAGATGTAATTGAGTCAATTACTGTCTTCACCAGATCTCAAACTTCTTACGTCTATTGTACGTGCTTGAATGTGATGAAAACGGGCACTAACAAAAGGTGATGTGATACACTAACTCTAAAGTTGTAATTAAGCCAATTACTGTCTTCACGAGATCTCAATCCTCTCACGTCTCTTGTAGGTGCTTGAGTGCGTTATAAACCGTAAGTAACGACAAGATGATGTGATACCATCGCTGTAAAGTTATAATTGAGCCAATTATCGTCTTTATGAAATCGCAATCCTCTCACGTCTCACGTACGTGCTTGAGTGTGTTATAAACCGTAAGTAACGACAAGATGATGTGATACACTCACTGTAAAGTTATATTTGAGCCAATTATCGTCTTTATTAAATCGCAATCATCTCACGTCTCTCGTACGAGTTTGAGTGAGCTATAAACTGGCAATAACTTAAGTTGATGTGATACACTCACTCTACCGTTCTAATTGAGCCAATTACTGTCTCCACGATATCACAACCTACCCACGTCTCTCATACGTGCTTGAGTGTTATAAACTGGCAGTAACGAACGGTGATGTGATACACTCACTCTAAAGTTGTAATTGAGCCAATTACTGTCTTCTCGGTATCACAACTGACTCACGTCTCTCGTACGTGCTTGAGTGTGTTATAAACTGGCAGTAACGAACGGTGATGTGATACACTCACTCTACCGTTCTAATTGAGCCAATTACTGTCTCCACGATATCACAACCTACTCACGTCTCTCGTACGTGCTTGAGTGTGTTATAAACTAGCAGTAACGAACGGTGATGTGATACACTCACTCTCAAGTTGTAATTGAGCCAATTACTGTCTTCTCGGTATCACAACCGACTCACGTCTCTTATACGTGCTATAATCGTTTTCGTTTTCTGGTCGTGTAGCAATAATTATTTATGGTTAGCTATATTAATTTATTTATAAATTGTGTTTGGGTAGTAAAAGGGTATGCAACATTTCATCTGAATATACTTCTTTGAAACAGTTCATTGATGATTTTTATATTTCCTTAAATTTGGGTAGAAAGTTTAGTGAAATATTTGCAGACATCCACAAATGTTTGATATAGTTTATTATGATATTTTGCTAAAAACTACATATTTAACAGTTAGATCATGGTAAATGTATTTTCTATACATAAAATTTATAAAACTTGTGGAAAACAAACTGTTAAAATTAAAAGTACGTGTAGTGATTTAGTATATATAAATAATGGTGTACCCCAAAGGTCAGTGTTTCTGATCTTTTTTAAGGATTATTGGACTACAGACCTTAGAGGTAAATTAACATCATTCTTAGATGATACGGCATCATGCTATGTATGAAATAGCTGGGATGAAGTAGAACAAGCAATGAATTAAGATCTTAGATCAAATAAATGGTGGTTCACGGAAAACAATATTTTATTAAGTCCAGAAAAAATTAAGTATATTAATGTTAGGTTAATAAATGGGGAAACATTAAGTGAAGAAATAATCTTTGAATGTTTAGATTGTGTTCGCAGTAACACTCATGTCCTGTCAACTGTGCTGTTGTCAAACAAAGGAACAGCGTAAAATATCTAGTGTTAATTTTTTATCAAGAAATTCATTGCAAAACTCATACGGAACATTTAAAAAGGAAATTGAATAGCGTAGTAAGAATATTTTATTTTGTGAAAGCTATGTGTTCCGAGAATGTTCTTATAATATTATAATATTCAATTGTGGAATAGATTATGGGTTGTTTTGTTGGGGGTGGGACTTTTGAAACTAATCTAAAACCAGTACTAGTTCAACAAAAGAAATGTATGAAAATAGTTAAAATAAAAGGACAAGGACAATAGAATATTCAGTCTAACAAACACCGTTTGTTTGTTAGACTGAATATTCTAGCTTTAAGATATAGGTTTACTCATAACGTAATGAGAACTATTTACATTTTAAGTGGTAATTTACTAGAATTTAACCCTATATTCAAGGTAAATTTGGTTATAACGGAAGTAAATTATGTTATACAATGATCGTAAGCATAATTTAAACTTATTTGTAAATAGTTATTCTCTTTCAGGACCAACATTCATTGATGTAATTCGAAACAAATAATAAAATTAATACAAATATAAATTTGTTCACAATAAAATAAAATCATTGACTTTATAACAAAGATTCAAAAGTAATACTAAGAATTTTCTTAACTCATGATAACAATGTTTAGTTTTTTTGGTGGTACCTTTAATTTATTAAATATTAAATATACTTTCTTGCGCTTCAAAAATTCTTTGACTTTGTTAAAGAAACCTCAAAGCAAACTCTTTCTACTGAGGCCCAACATTTTTTAAATATGTATATGTTAAAAAATTAAGGTATCTAGTCAATATGTACAAATTGAATTTATGATGCAATATATAATTTACTAGTCTAACTATATATTTATGTAAAAATATTGTTTATGAGAGTATTTTTTGTAAACTAAAACATATTCTAATTTAAGCAAGAACTTTTTAATAAAAGTCTTCGAGGATGTACAGCTACTTTAGACAGTTTTATAATATTTTAATTTCCATTATTATCAGGAATATAACCTAAAAACATTCAAAGAGTTCAGCGACACAATGAAAATACATTTTCACGCTATAACCATTGTAGTCATTCTCAGAGAAGAAAGAAATAAAGGTATCGAGTAATTATTTCTCCAGTTTATTGTAGGGGTGCGCCTTGTCATTACCTTCCGTCATTCACCCAAACCGTCAAGGATAACCGTTGTTATTAATACTACAGATGTATAAGGATGTACATTAGTCGTAATCAATTTATAACTGCCACTAGGGCGCTGGGTGTGGCCTTTAAAAAGCTAACTCTATTTTTTCCCTGTGACTTCTTGTATTTTATTACGTCTTATCAACAAATTACCTGTTTATAAATGTATTAAAAAATTTGGGAAAAAACCTCATTGGGTCAAAAAACCAACATACTTTAACATAAAGATGTACATAGAAAATAACAAAAAAACACACCTTTCAAATACAACCAAAATGTAATTTTGGTTGAGTACATATTTGTATCAATTAAAATGTTTGTAAATGGTATAGTTTCATTTTATTTATATTATTTTTTGCGGATTAAAGCAAGTTTCATGAACGATGAAAAATGTTAAATGTCCTGTAGCAATTTGAAATTAAACTGAAATTATTGAGCAGTTTTCCTTACAATCTTGTTTGAAGTTCACTATATTTTCAACAAATGAGTGGGAATGTTGTAATGAGTTGTAGTTAACGGCTTTTCATTACAGTTACTGCGATACTAACAGGTGTCAAGTGAACTAATGCATGCATAACTAACCCATCTGTGCACCAATAGTTATTACCTAGTTTATCCCAAAACTCAATTCCGATTAAATAAATAGTCAATAATGAAAATTAAAAACTATAATTAATTGAAAAATTTTTAACTTCGTCCAGTTCCTTAAACACTTAATATTATTGTATATTTTTATATTTTTTCAAATGTAACACAAATTTAAAGATTGTGTTAATTTAATTTTTATGCCGTCTTCCACTCAGTTTATGTAAGATATTTAGTCTTAAAAAAAGTTTATTAATTTGAAAATGTATCTAAACTGCTAAACTGTATATTTACAATATAAAACATTTATATCAACTTTCAACAGTTATTTTATTCTTGAATTTGGTTTTTAAATACCTCTAACACTATGCAAGGCAATAAATATATAAAAAAGCTTAGTTTTTTGAAGTTGATTCAATATTGAGTTTTGACATATACAATCATTTAAAATACGATCGTGAATGATTGAAATTTTAAATAGTTCTTTAATAAAAGGTAGGTTTTAAAACATATGATTGTTTATTAAGATTAAAAATCATTCAAATCAAATAGCAAAATAAACATTCATATAGTTATTACAAGCTTATTGTTTCAAAACTAACCAGGCATATGTAAATAACACATAAAAAAAATTAAGTTACCTCAATACTGGTAGTTTTTTAAATTAACCCTAATATAAATACTGTTATTCATAGATCTTATATCCCATAAGAGATCTTATTTTTGTTCTTTTTCAGTTCAAAATAAGATAGTTTTAACTGAAAATCTTTTTTAGTTCATTGAGTTTTGACATACCTATATGCATTTTTCTATGATTTTTACAAAAAACGTAAAAGTCAAATACTCCTTACAAGGAAAATTTCTAAATTAACTTACAACCTACACAAAGCAGAAATAACGCTCCACTTGATTTTTTATTACGAAATTTAGATCATAATATTATAATATTGGCAAACGGTGTAGAAACTTCCAAGTAAAACCATTAATGGTCCTAATAAATATGTCTGTTTTTCACTTCAGTAAAGTGATAATGACAGTATTTTGCATATTAACCAGGTATTTGAAATTTATTCATATTGATACTGTAAAAATTCTGAAAAATAAAATATTGACCATACTATTATTAGCATTGTCAGAGAATGCTTAAACAGTGTTATATGTCATAAAAAATAATTTAGAAAAATAAAAATGGTTGTACTTTTAGTGTACACCGAGTAAATAAAAAATATTTTCTGTCATTCAGAAAATATTTTGGCAAAAGAATCTTATAAAATGGCAAAAGAACATTCTATCTATCGTAAGCTATTTGTGGGGGAAGGTTGGACAAGATAATACTGAGAAATGCCGTCATTCAGAAGACGGGTTTCTCCACATCACTCCCTCGAATTGTAAAAGCAGATTTTTTGTATCAAAGCAACTCAAAAATTACGTGGTCAAGGTAGCTATTTTATACATTTAATAAGGAAATACTTAAGTTTTGTTGATGAAACAATATCAACAAAATCATTAGTTCAATTTACAGAATCAGATGTTAGTTTCGGTTAGTTTTTTCAACCTACTTAATTGCTAAAATACGATTAAAGTAAGTTTTTATCAAACTAAACAGTATACAAATATTTAGAGAGATCTTTCTTCATTATCAAGACAAGTTTCATCATTAGAAATAAATATTGATTTCCTGACAGGTCAAAACCAATAGACGTCACTTAACTAATCGTAAGTGAAAATTTTATATTCGACTAGTAGACACACCTGCACACTTCGCGTGCAAACCCCGACGCTCGCTGCACTCGATATAATAAATACTTCAGCCTGGGAATGTGAAGTTTAGCTAACAATAGATTAACTGTACAACGTAAAACACAATATTACATTTATTTACAGTTTCTCACACACACACACACACACACACAAACACACACACACACACACACACACACACACACACACACACACACACACACACACACACACACACACACACACACACACACACACACACACACACACACACACACACACACACACGCACGCACGCACGCACGCACGCACGCACGCACGCACGCACACACACACACACACACACACACACACACACACACACACACACACACACTACTTGAGTTTCAAATGGTATTACTTAACATATTTCAAACACATTTCATTTTGTTTTTTGTTTAATAGCTGCAGATTGATCTGATAGTATAATTTTGAGAATGCATATTTACAGTATCAAACATACAAAATAAACATGTTTCTTTATTTACAAAACAGCTGTTATTAGTTGACTAAAATCAACCCAATGTTATCTTTATGGACCAATATTTTAGGGAAGGTTCCGACTTTATGAGTGATTTATAAAGATAAAAATACTTTAGTTTTCCTATCTAAGACATATAGAAACAGTGAACAAAATTTCTGCCCTCTAACTACATGGGAAGCTGGAGAATTAGTGATGAGTGAGTGAAGGCTTTGCCTTTATATAGATAGATATGATATATTACAAGTATAAATAAGTTGTAAGTTTATACAGGTTATATTTAAAATTATGTGGATCAAAATTAAGTCGTTTCAATTTGAATAAAAAATTAAAAGCTTAAAGACTGCGGTTCAAGAAATTTAAATGCACCAGTAATTATATGCTTGTTGTTTTTTAACAGTTAGTAAGCCTGATTCGTTTAATTCTATGGTTAGAGTTGAATTGAATTGAAAAATAACCAAGCATATTAACACTGTTCTTTTGTTAACTATGTATGTATTTTATTTAGGCATTATTATGCATCTTATACAATTAGTTATTTCTCTATTGACAAGATTATCAATAACACTTTTTAGATGTGTCTATTTATAGATAATTACCAGTAATCTTATACAAGATTGAATCTGATTCTCAATGGCAAATTTGTAAGAAATTTGCAACGCTTGAGGTGTTTTTAAAACTAACACGACATGTCGATAGGATATTCATGCCTGACGTAACCTTTTGTTAGTTTAAAAACACTTGAAGTGTTGGAAATCCCCAACAAATTTACAAACTTGAACAACTTTCAAACAAGAGATTAATCTAATTACTCGAATGTACATTTAAGTACAGTTTAGTTATTATTAGTTAAATTAAAGATTAAACTGTAAAAAAAAAACTCCTAATGGAGGTGATGATTGAGCAAAAGGGTAATACAAGGGAAAAATGAAAAAAACTCAAAACATTTATGAATCTGCCATTAAAAATTCTGAAAAAAATAGTTCAACATTTTTCTGCTTTTGTAAAAACTAATACTGCACAGAAACATCATAACTATATCCATCATCCTTCATCTAAACAAATAATAAAACTCCAGATTATTTTATTATCTTTATCAAGCAGACTACTGAAGTGAATAAATAAAAGGATCATTTGCATTTATATTAAACTGTAAGGAATGCCTCTCTTCCTCAAAGGCACTCCGAAACAGTCACTTATTATAGTAAATTCTCACATTTTAAATTCAGTTACTATCTTTTATGGACTTATTGCACTTCTAAAGAAATTTATTACACTTTTCAATTTATTATTTAAGAACACTTAACCCAAGATGTTTTGTAATAAAAGAGGAATACTTCTTATTTTGAAAATAAACTGTGTATACATTTTACACAATATATATTCTAAATAATTTATGGCTTGACGATAAAATATACGTAATGCAACTTTGTAAATGGTTACATATTATTTATTTTTAAGACGTCGATCATTATCATACCTGTGGATTTTAAGTGATTGTAGTGAGTGTACTGTATATTATAGATTGTAGTCGTTGTTATGAAATAAGTCCGGGTTTTCCTTAGAAAATGTCAATTAATAGCCAACAACAGATGAGCAGCATTTGGCTGTCAGCCTTTAGTAATTTTTATGACTCTGATTGAGATTAAGCACTCTGATATGAAATACTTTGGTTAAAACTTTAACCAACTATTTAACAAAATACCATAAAGATTATAAAGTAGAAAAAAGTTGACTTGTAAAAACTTTAGGTCTTCCCTTGTAATTTAAACTGAAGTCCTTCATGAACAAGAATATTATAAGGTGTATTTAAATGTCTTATAGTTGTTGTCAAAAGCATAAGTGAATGATATAAACTTTTTAAGGACATGGTTTAAACAAATTGTAAGTATAAAACCATAAATATTTACGTGACAAATATATAAGTAGATACGGTTTGCTGTCAGCCAAAAATTTATCAATTCAAAAATTACTGTGATATATTTGGGCCAATATCCAAAATTCATAATATTAACTATAAAATATAAAGTGATATCCTGTCCTTAAGCTAAATCCAATACATCAATCCATTTAAGGCCTGTCACTCTGGTTCCATTTATGTGGGCTAATCCTTCCGTAAAAGAGCGCAGGGGGCACTCTGTACTTATGTGATCCATTGTTTAAATATAGACTCTTCGCAAGCACATAACTGATCTAGTGTCGATCCCCATTTACATCTTGTGTAGTTATATCTCCCCAAACAACGTTCGGAACCGATTTAAATGTGTCCTTTCTCTATGAGAGAGGTTCATTGTTAATAAGGAACTTATTTCGTCCATCAAAACTGTTCTACGCTACGACCCAGCTAGTATTTGATGTTAAATTTGATCGCTAAACTGGAAAGCAGTATATAGAGATCTTATTGATTTTTTTAAGTAGTGCCTCCAGAAGTCTTATCTCTGAACAGCACCAGGAGCTACGAATGTCACCACTTGTAGTTCTCATAACCCTATTAAGGTATACAATATATGCACTATTTAGCCATACGGAAGCCCTGTATTCGGCAGCTAAATAAACCAGTTACTATGCATTTGTACGCAGGACGTGTACGTTGGTTACCCAAGCTCTTTCAGCAATATAATGTAGTACATATTCTCTGGTTTTGAT
The DNA here is from genome assembly GCA_035578905.1 of Stictocephala bisonia. Classification (NCBI taxonomy): domain Eukaryota; kingdom Metazoa; phylum Arthropoda; class Insecta; order Hemiptera; family Membracidae; genus Stictocephala; species Stictocephala bisonia. The sequence goes on from JAQJVL010004549.1 coordinate 26,317, forward strand.
ATCAGCTGCTGTTTTAAGTTAAATTTTATATTAAATAAGTATAGCCGTTTTTGTACAGTTTTAATTATAGAGTAAATGTTTAGTTTTTTCAGTAAATTTAAGTCAATATTCTTATACTCTTATCAAATACATAAGAAAATATAAGTTATATATGTATACAATTTTAAATATGCTCACTCTATAAGGTACGTTGCCTAATGAGAAACGCTTTCCGTTAATTCTATTTTTATTATTTATCATCTGACTTTATTATCACATCACTAATGACGTGTTGAAATATCAAGACAGTAAATATAAGTCGTCAGAGAACATCAGTATCTCATTATTATTCAAATAGAATTATTATATTAACTATAGACACAAGGGGACTGGCCACTTACATGGGTCAGGTGAGGCCGGGGGTTACTTTGGAGAAAATTAGTTCATGTTCGGTTCTCACAGGTAGTGCCAGTAGTCTATATCTCTTTCTCTCTCTCTAGCAAACGCTGAAATGACTAATTGCTGATCTAATATTTCTCAAAATAGTCATTCAAGCGCTTATTTGTAACCAACCCCACCAGATAACAGCACAGGACCGCATTGTACTTTCTGTTTGTTTCTATAATACAAAGTTAAACTGGTAAGTATTTCATTCAAGTATATTGCATAATGTTAGTAAGTCATCATCATATTTATTACCAGTTAATTTCAATCAAACAATTGTAATTAACAGGATAGATGAAATTGCACGTTTTGGCTATTAATCCATTTCGTGGAGGAAGTGTAAAATGTTGTAGTTCCGAGATTGCGTGCTACTGGTCATCTTTGTGTGCAACAAATTCTCGAAAATTAAGGCAGCTCTTGTAACGAATTACTTCACTTTGTTTCACGATGAGGATCTAAGCCACGTGGCCTTCCACAGACTAAAACTCACCATTTTTTACGTACAATGTAATTAATTCTGAAAATATCGTTTGTTGCTAATATTTTTATTTCGAATTTAGTCTTAGTGATATAAAGTTTAAACTATTCCTGATACTTTATGGTTTCATTTGGTAACATGATTTTATCTATGTTTCATACGACTAGCCCGAACTCCTTTTTAACTATCTAAAGCATTACCATTTAAAAACATATTTTATTTGCTTGTCTTTTTACAAGCAATTATTACTTTTTTTAAATGTTTTGTTTCATTTACATGTAATTATTTATTATCAAGCTATCCACACACCGTGTTTTTAAGTATGTCCTGGTCGTTATACCTTATTTCAGAAATTATTTTATCTATAATTAATGCATTTATGTTCCAGTAAGATTCATTATTTTTATACACTCTTAAATAATCTATAGTTATTTCAAGCTTTATTGCCTTAATTGTAATTATAATAGTTTGACTGTATTCCAAATACATATAATGGGGTGGTATTTATATGCCGTAATACAAACAAATTAGTGACTAGTGTCAAAGTAAACAATAAATCAGTAAAAATTAGTTAATTGGTAAATTGTATGTCATGTACTCAAAATTAATAAAAAAAGATAAATAAATGTAACTGTAGTTAAATAATACTATAAATAATATAATGTATTGAGACAAAAGTAGAGGGGAAATAGGGCTCCAAAAACGTCCCATGAGGAGTTTTCGTCCCATGAGCAGGTCGGGGGTGGGGGAAGGTCACGTGACCTTAATTGATATTTTGATTGACTGTGATTGATTTTGATTTGATTTTGATTGATTTTGATTGATTTTGATTGATTTTTAATGGGCTTTGATTTGATTTTGATTGATTTTGATTGATTTTTAGTGGGCTTTGATTTGATTTTGATTTACCTTAATCGATTTTTAGTGAGCTTTGATTTGATTTTGATTGACATTGATTTGAACTTGATTGACTTTGATTTGATTTTGATTGGGCTTTGATTTGATTTTGATTGATTTTGATGGCGGCGGCCACCTGCCGGACCCAAGACGGCGGCGGCCACCTGCCGGATCCAAGCGTTATTGATTGTTTCGGAGAATACCTTCGGGGGTTTCCGGAGATTGTCGGGAACCTTCATTCCCTTGTTATACTATATAAAATACACTATTAGCCTTGTTATACTATATAAAATGCATTATTTTCTCTTATACTCTATAGTAAATCTATACTCCGATTGGTCCATTTTTTGTGACGTCATCCAAGATGGCGGCGCCCATGTTTCCCGCCAAATTTTCTAACCTCACTTTTCCTAACATCACATTTCTCTCCAAATATCCTATTTTGTTCTATATAAAATACACTATTAGCCTTGTTACACTATATAAAATGCATTATTTTCTCTTATACTCTATAGTAAATCTATACTCTATGGGACCATGACCTTGACGACATGCACAAAACATATTACGTAAAGCATGCAAAGATACTCACCCTGTATGGTCGGTAGACTGTTAATACAAAGCCTCTGAAGGAACGTCAACCTCCTCTACCAGCTCAGAGGTCACTCTTTTGATTTTTAAGGGTAAACAAAGAGGCTCCCACAGGTCTAGACCATATACCCCTGTGGTACGGAGAAACAAACCCTTGTAATAAGCCCCAACCATCGCTCATTACGTTGGTAGCCATCCTGCCACCGTTCCATAGAGATTTACTCTAGGTGTTTATAATAAATCTCGTAGACCATGTAACTTGCGAACAAAATACACGGTATGAAGATCAATGGGATGCAGCGTCTTTTCCTTTTTTCTTCTTGCATTAAAAATGCTTTGCAGTATCTGCAGTCGTGTACTCGATCTTCTGGTGTTTTGAAACACTTAAAATACTTGCAGCAATGCTCCATCTTTCTGAAACAATAACAGCACACATAAGAGAACAACTCATAACAAAAGAACTTGTTACTTTTCCCTCAAGTTAACATACGTACCTGGAAAATGTGTACAGCAGACGTGGATCCAACTTCTTTGATCAGTACCAAGTTGTCCGGTATTGATTCTCCCTCATGCAAAGTGTCGACGTATCTTCTAGGTAGAAACACCTTGATGTCCTCCTCCAAATGCGGATCAAACAGTATCGCAACGAGAGTATTACCGTATTTCGTATTTATGCGTGTAATACTTTTGACTGGATACTGGATGTTGGATGACAAATCTCCAACCTTGACAGTAATATAATTCATCGGAGTAGCAGCGTTGAAACGTTCGACAAAAGATGCCATGATAGACTGATAAGAAAAGTGGAAATACGAGTCCTTTTATACTCTCAGTTGACCTTGAGAGTCACGGCTTGTTAGGAGTATTGTGCCTCCTTCCCCGAAGGCCTATGCACGAGTCGTAACGCTTGTCCTTGCATTCCCAGACAAGATCATGACTATCAAGTCAATGCCTGTCCAGACAAGTCTGTGACCTTGACCCAAGTTTCCACACCACCCAAGGGGTATAGGGTCATTGCACTTTGTGCATTGGCGCGTTTTTTATTATAGTGGGTGTCCCCAGTAGGCATAATCCCACTTCCTTTAATGTAACTTGCCCCAACCATCGCAAGCTACGGTGATAGCCACTCCATAACAAAATTGCTACCTCCCAGTATTATTTTTGTGTTTTTTTTTTTTTTGTACTTTTTTTTGGATCCCCTATAAGTCTAGCCGCCACTTTACTTGGAGAAGCCTTTCAATGTGACGCACAAACTTACAAAGGGCTTTTATTTTTTATTTATTTTTTTTTTTATTTTTCTTGTTACTAAAAATATCCCTTACTCACACCCTGGACTTACAGAGTTTAAGCCAGCCATAGAGTGTTACACACATCCAAACTGTACGAGGGCCCGGACTGCGACTCAAGGTCTTACGGGGATTAGCCCAGCCCCAAGCTGCAGGACCGCCTCAGGACTTATGCGTTTTACGGCTGCCTTAGAGAACAGTCGGGCTTTTTTATTGAATTTGGGCCGCCCTCACCTCGACAGTTCATGTCCTGGACTTATGGAGTTTAGGCCAGCCATAGAACACACATTCACACAGAGCTATGGATATGATAGTAACAATTTTTCACAGTAAAATTACACACATTTAAAAGCAAGCAACTTTTTGTAGTAAAACTGAGCACTTACTAAGGCGCACTTGCCATCACTAGCGTGTTGCGGTAAACAACAAGGTAAAAACGTATACATGTCGGGAACTGTCCAAGACTCGTCGAGTTCCTGAACATTTCCATGAAATTTGGAAAGAAATAACTTTTTCTCCAACCCTTTGGTATAGACTATATCAAAAGGTTTTAGTAAGTCACGAACTAGTTTGAAGTTAAAAGGTACACATCCCTCCTCCCAAAGTATTTTGTGAAACTTACGCTCACACCAATTGTTAGCTTTCCGAGCAGCACTATTCAACTTACTTTCAGGATAAGGAGACTTGAAAACTATATTTACATTTACAAAAGGACCCACAACGACAAATTCTTTAACGATAAATCTATTGCGATTGTCTTTGAACCCATGAAACTCCACCACAGCCGGTGTTGACATGTTTATGATCAACCTACTGTGGGCTTTGTCTTCTTATACCAAACAATCTCGTCATGTAAACGGTCAGCGTCCCAACCGTTCACTTGCTGTGGTGGGGGAACATAGACCGAATCACTACGCATAACCCGATCAATGTGTTCAATCAGGTAAGGCTCGACACAGGTCAACTGTTCAATGTACCGTGAAATGCAATGCAATAAGCTAACAAAATTCAACCATTCCTCTTTAGTGAAAAGTATAGCGGTGTTATTATCTCTGTCGAAAAGCTCTACATAAGGTTTGTTGAAAATGTTACGGATAGTGTATTTAATGTCTACTTCAGTGAATCTCTTTTGTTGATCCTTATGACACAGAGCATAGGTAATTGAAGGTTCCATTTCTTTCAACTTTGAGAACTGTGCGTTGTTTAGTAAAACGTATTTACGCATGCCTTGCTTGTGAAACAAAATGCCCACTTGAAAAAGAAATTCATTAAAAAGACCGACAGTGACAAATTTAGTAAAATCCGAGTTGAGATTGTACATTACCCTGAGAAAAGCTGTCAGATCCCGTTTATCCGGTACCGTCACCATAGTAGGTACACCTTCCTTGTCAACCAGTGGAAACTCTACTATAGAGACATCAGTGTCTGGAACAGCAGATGATGATGATGCCATGGTGGTGGTGGAGCAGCGACTGAGACCGAGTGGGTGCCGAGCTTCCTTTTATAAGGCGTACGACACTAGAGAACTCTGTTGACAGTTCCAGTAAGTGGACTGTACTCGACTAGGGCGTCGTGAATAATCAGACAGTAGGCTGTTGTACCTTTTGGAAAAGCGGCAGAAGATTCAAATTCAAGGCGGACGTCTACAGGTCCTGATTTGAGGTTCTCAGACTGTTTGGAACAGTCGATTACAAAAACGGGACAAGAATCAAAAGCTGTACGATTCATAATGGGACTGGGTGAACTCGACCCGTAGTATGAGGATTGAAACCTTGCGTACATTTCATACAACAGAGCGTCATCACCATGTATGTTATCATACGGGTAGTACTGAGAGTTTAGAAAGAGCTTTACATCCGACAGTGAACACTTGTCAAAGATACTAGCGTCCTTGGTTATATCATTTTTCCTACTAGTTTGAAAGGCTAATATTACGTAACGTGGCTTTTCCAGTTGTGAAGAAGTCTTGATGGTCCAAGATTGTCTCGTACTTGTGGGAAGTTCAGGGAACTCGTGCAGCTCCCAAGACCTGAAAGGCATTTCCAATACACGATCCTGTTCCAGCACCCGTAGTAATGACAACTTCATATCATCAGACACTTTTACGTAGGGAACCCGCCAGTAGATCTTATCAATCGTCAACTTGAAATCAGTGGCCGCAACCTCCTTGTACAAGGCGTTCTTAACATTGGAAGACAAGAGCAAAATCAATTCCTGTCTTTGGTTGACAATGATTCGTTTGTAGTCCTCAAAGAACCCCATTAACAATTTCAAAGGAATACAAAAAGAAAACTCCTTCACCGTATTCAATGATCCTTTTCCAACCCAACTAGCGTTCATCAATCGCTTCTCATCGTCTGGAGTTAGGGTTACTAAGTTCTTAATAGTGGATGTTATACCAACATTTTTAGATCGATCGACAATTACACCGCCAATTTCATATCTAATCTCGTTAATCAGAAACGCCATGGCATTGTTGACTAGATGTAAACTATCATACTGTGTCTGACCATCAGATTTTGTCACTTTACCAGTCACGTGTAAGTAACTCTCACAAGGGTATGTAAACCCATCCTGCTGTTGAATAGAAATACGCACCTCATCGTCCGGATTAAAAGTTGTCGATGTAAAAGGTGCATGAGTACGGTACTCGTACTCTGTCACACTTTCATCAAATTGTGCTTTACTACTTACGGACAACATATTGAAGACCAAGAGACTGTAAAAACTCCTTGTTCTTTGATGTTAACCGTTTCAAACGTAACAGGCGACTGATTGATTTTGTCCTGTGTCCATCTAATTTATTGAAAATCAGACCCATCTTTGCGTTTCAAGTGAAGTCTAATGTTGACCACTTCGTCTCTCAGATTTATCAAACGATTGTCTTGATCGGAGAGTCTAACTGTTATGTTTTCCAACCTCTTGACGCTTACTGGCAAGTAAATGACGTTACGGGGCGTTTCAACAATTTTAAACCCAGGAGGTACGGCAGGGTAAAACTCGTGAATAACGTGTCCTTCTGTACCGTTTTGATAAGAACCTCTAACCACGTTACATTCGACTCGTATGACATTCACTTTAATAATGGCAACTGGTGTGTCTGACAAGTGCCATTTATTTGGTTCAAGAATCGATCTGGAATAGCCCAACAGTGAACCTATGCTGTCTTCCTGAGAGAAATCAATTATTTTTTCACCGTAAATTTCCACTTTAAACGTATTGTTGTTGCCTCTAATCTTTAAATTCGGATCGTTGATTTTGTGTTCGATAAATTGTGTAATGTCATCAATTTCATAAGAACCAGTCGGTATGTCGACAATTTTATCACCGTAATGGAACAAATTATTGACTCCCTTCTCAACGTTTGGTATAGAGTTGTATGTTGTAAAGTCTACCAATCCAATTTCCCAATCACCCTCAGAGAGGTCTATTGCAGGAAAAATATTACAGCCAAACACTGAACTATTTCCACTCACACAAAACATAATGCTGCTCTCTCTCTAAAATTCAGACACATACTAAAGTTGATTCATCAAAAACTCTAAACATAAATGACCGCAGATGTTGGAGCCGAAAGTCTGATGCGAAGTGTAGTTGTACAAAACTTTACATCCCTGAAAATACTCTAAAAGGTCTGGTGGTGGTTGTAGGTTTCCGAAACTATCAAAGTATTTCACCACGTTATCAACTTTTTTATAACACACCCAGTGAGTGCCCCTCCCACTGTTTGAATCTAAATTAACAATGGCATTTTCCTTCTTCCAAATATTCTGTGGTAAGGTGTCTCTCATAAAAACACCTCGAAAATGTGGTATTCTAAATTTACGTGCATATCTGTCCAGGTCAAAGTTTGTAAGAGCCCGATCCGGTAAGTGTTTTAACGCAAACTTTTTTTTTTTTCTTATGTACGACTTCAGGTGATCCATTTCCCTGCTTGTACGGCTTTAAGTAGTATCCCTCTCCCTTTTTGTAAGGTCTCAAGTAGTAACCTTTACCTCGCCGCTTTGCGATCTTTTTCTTTTTGCATACGCGTCGTCTCTTCATTGTACCTCCCAGCTTTTTCTTGGCATTCATAGCTGTTTCACGGCCCAAGCTGCGGCTCGTTCTGCTAAAGAAGCGTCTGATGATTTAACCCTATTCCAAGCCTTATCGGCCAGCTGTTGATCCGCCTGTCTACGGTGTTTATTGTCACTATATTTGGAATATGCAATGTCGTGTTCCTTACAGGCTTCGTCCAACTTGTTAATTCCCTGATCACCACGAGCTAATCTCTCCTTTAATTTGGTACCTGGACCACAGTACCTGTAACCTCCTGGTAGATGAAGTTCCACTGGTAGTAGATCGATTCCTTTGTTAAGAGCTGAACTGGCAAAACCACCGAGTGTCTCTAGTAGTCCACACCCTTTGACTGTTGAATGACGACTGACGTTTTTCTTGTTGACTCTTGGCATTATAATAACCAAATGACGGTCTCTATTCAAATTCAAAGGTTTTTATTCGTGTGATCTAACTCTAGTAGCTTCGTTTAAGAAATACGGTCGTACAATATGTTTGTCGATCCACTCCTCTTTAGACAAACTGTGGATCTGATCTTGAGGTGGCAATATGCGATAGTATATATCGTATAGTAATGCACTCATTGCTCGTACAAGATAATTCATAGTTACAGCGTCTTGCATGGTGACTGGATCACCCACAGAGGAAAGCTTTTTATCTCCGAAATCCCACTCATTAGCGGTCTGTTTAGGAATCAACTTTTCACGTACCACGTTAAGAGATCCTGAAAGGTAGTTTTGAGTCACTGCATCTTGAGGTTCAACAGGATCTTTGATTGACGTTAATCGCATATTGTTAAACTTCCACCCGCTTTTACTCTTATTTGGGCTATTTGCCGTCAGGTATTTTTTTGTAACTACGTCTCCATCATTTAATGGGTCGGCCACCTCAACCAACCGTTTATTTCCAAAGTGCCAAAAGGTGCCGTATCTAGGTGGAACAAGAGAGTCTACATACAATTTATTTGCAGCATCTTTTGCTGCAGTAGGATTTTCAACATTCGCTATATACCTATTTCTAGCATTAATGTATTTCTCCTCAAATAATACACAATGCTCACCTATAATTTTTAGACTAACGGCATCATTTTCATTTATTGCATCGCCTACATTTGCTAAAACTTTATTTTGCATATCATAGTTTCCTTCAGGAGTCAATTTAAATCCTTCACCTCGTGCTCCTTTGGGCACAGCAGCAGCAGCACCTTTTTGAACTAACTGACGTCCGAACTTGTCGATAGACATTACGATAATGATTACAATATAAAGTTATCAAAGTCTTTTATAATATCCGCCTCCTTGAGCTCCTCCAAAATAGCGATAATCTCATTATTGTGACCACTGTTACCTGCTTCTTTAGATGCTAACAACAGACGCAAACGATCAACCAATTCATTAGGGTCATCCCAGTACCGGTAGTCAATTTTGGATTTCTCAACTTCCATTAGCAAACCCTCTCCCAACTTTGTTCTCTTTTCACCGATAAATGGTGATAGTGGTTGACTTGGTCTTTTTCTAGACGCTGGAGAAGCACGTAGTAAGGGTAGTTTCTTTTTATTTTTTGGTGGAAACATATTTGATATAATATTCGTGTACTTATAGCCTCTGTTGGATTTTATCCCTTTTCCATCTTCACGCTTGTGAACACCAGTTGCCTCTAGCATTTGCTTGTACACTTTTAAATCATTGTCGTTGAACGATCCACTCTGCGGATGTTTCTTGAAAATCAACTCAAACAGTCCAGGTGTTCCCTTGTATTCAACTCCATTTATAATTATGTCATTATCGGAAAAGCTAACCGGATACGATCCCATTTTCCACTCGTTGCCATCATAGTGAATGCCGTACGTGAAATCAGCTTCTTCCCTATCGTCTGTCTGAATAAACTGAAGGTAGATACCTAACAAGTCTCCAATGTTGTTTGCACGAATAAATGCGTCAAACTCTGACGCTAAAGACGGTCTTCCAAATGATTGCTCAGGCTCAAAAACCTCCTCCTCCTCCACTTCCCCTTCAATCTCCTCTTTGGGCTCTTGCTTGATCTCTTTGGCAGCAACAACCGTCTCCGTCAACTGTTTTAGTGGATCAATCAACGGTTTGTACTGTACTTCCAACGAACGTTGTGTTTAAATTGAACTGCTCTTAATATCACGCAACTTTTGCCTTATACTATCCTGCAGCATCTTTATTTCTCGTGTAAGATGTGTATCCTTGAACGTCATCTTGTCGAATAACTAATTTCGAACATCACATCCTTATTTATTGAGTTTCCGCAGCCCCTCCCCGCTGCGGAAAGTGGTAGCCGACCTTCTTCTATTTGCTACCTCCTGCACTCTTGTGCTCCCATCCCTCTTCTTACGGAATCCCCTTAGGTTATTTTCTGTTTTCATGTTTTTCTGTTTTCATGTTTTCATGTTTTTCTGTTTTCCTGTTTTTCTGTTTTCCTGTTTTTCTGTTTTCCTGTTTTTCTGTTTTTCTGTTTTCCTATTTTTCTGTTTTTCTGTTTTCCTGTTTTTCTGTTTTCATGTTTTTCTGTTTTTCCTGTTTTTCTGTTTTCCTGTTTTCCTGTTTTCCTGTTTTTCTGTTTTTCCTGTTTTCCTGTTTTCCTGTTTTTCTGTTTTCCTGTTTTCTGTTTTCATGTTTTTCATGTTTTCCTGTTTTTCTGTTTTCATGTTTTTCTGTTTTCATGTTTTCCTGTTTTTCTGTTTTCCAAGTCTTTCTGCTTCGCAATATGCAGCAAAAGGAGTGGGCCCAAAATAGTTTCTTCCAACGTATCTATTCGCCTTTTAAAACGTAGCCTGTCTAACGTCATTTGTTGCCATAATGATTTGCGATCCTCATTCATCGGTAGATTGTACTCTCTTGTCACAAGAGGTTGGCTAAAACTAACCTTCAGCATGGCGTTGTAAAACTTTGACAAACTCGTCGAGTCCGACGCGGTATCTACCATCGTCAATGTTACGTTCTTTGTCCACTACAACGAATTTGTTCTTACCACTGTTCCATGCGGTGGCACATAACTCTTTGAATCTCCCATAAGACATGTCAGTATTTACATGATCATCGTATATGTGTCTTAAATTTCTGTCATCTTGCTTAAACACAATAATAAAGTTTGCATTGTCCCTTATCAGCTGTTTGGGTATCCTACTGTATGTTTGACACAGGTAAAAAGTATCAACATTCTGGTGTCGTCCCATTGTAAAGTAGTTTCTGATATTGTCTTGCTTTTCACATGCCACATCATCAAACACCATCACAGAGTGTTCTTTCACCTCGTTTGGATGAACCACCTCACCGTTGTCTGTGAAAGGGAAATATCCTATACCGGGTATAGTCAGTAGTACCTTCTCTAGTAACTTATACTTTGGCTGATGGAGTGATTTTGAAAAAACGTAGACATTTTCAAACTTTAGTCCATTTGGATTAAACAACAAGTTTAACATTACATTAGTCTTGCCCGAATTTGAAGTTCCGCACATGATACATCGAACATGGTTTGACAGCAGATCACTGTGTTTGCTCCTTTCCTTCATATCTCCTCCACAGTATAAGTCAAAGTTTACGATAGACAATTTGGGTGTTTTCATGTTAATGTCTAAGCTCAAACTGAGTAATTCACACAAGTTCACTTTTATTTATCGACGAATTGTGAGTACCATCAAAGCCAAGCCACTTAACCAGCACTTTGTTACCCTTTTTCCTCAACACCTTTTCCACCAGGTATACGTCTCCGTGTCTGGTCTTGAGCAGTTCTTTTCCGTAAAAGCTTCCTTGAAGCATGTTGTTGCGGTAATCCTTTAGGTGATACGTAGTCGGTACAGTTGGACGCACCGCTTCCACAGTAAAAATCTCGTTTGTCCAGTAGGGTAGGTATCCCTTATCGAAAACCTTTTTATACTTGCTTATCCTTACTTTGTCACCCACTTTGAACTCGATCTTTTCCTTCTTCTTATATTTTTGCCTATTCTTGTTTATGTTTCGTCTGACCAAATCTTCGTTCTTTTTGTTCACCTCAAAAGGTGGCATGCCAATTGTTCTATGTTTTCTCGTGTTGTACTCTTCCAACAGGTCGGGTAGGATTTTAATCCATTGGTAGTTGCCCAGTTGTGTGAATTTTCTCCACATTAGAGACTTGAGACTACGATTGAATCTCTCCACTATGGCTCCCTTCTTCTCGCTGTACACAGAGTAATGATTAATGTTGTGTTTCTTCATTAGCTTGGCGAATCCAGCGTTGTAAAACTCTTTTCCCATGTCGGTTTGCAGATGCGTCATCCGATTCTCCTCCAAAACAGGTTGTATAGCCTTGACGATTTCCTGTCCAGACTTGTCCTTGACTGGTATTGCGTAAGCGTATTTGGTAAAGCAGATGATTACTGTGAGAATGTACTTGTAGCCCTTGTTAAACTTTGAGTATGGTATCATCTCCACCAAGTCAGCCTGATACAGATCGTCTATTCCTTTGACTTCCACAGGTCTGGTGGGAAATGTTCTTCTGGCTGGAGCGTGTAGCTCTTTGGCGATGATTTCTCTCACATTCATAACTGGATTGAATTGTGTCCAATTCATAACTGATTAAGATTGTTGTAAACCAAAATATTTATTGGTTTTTAAGGGATTCCGCAGCCCCTCCCCGCTGCGGAAAGTGGTAGCCGACCTTCTTCTATTTGCTACCTCCTGCACGTTTGTGCTCCCTTACTTGAGTTGTTTCTATTTTTCATAAAAGGTAAAGGAAACGTAAGTATGAAATTTTTCCCGCAGTCTCTTTTCCTGCGCTATGTGCTTTTCCATTTCTACATCTGCAAGTTTTCTCTTACGACATTCCCTGTTGTAATGGATTCCACGTACAAAAATCTTTAGGTCCATCCAATCCACAGTGTCGAGGTATGCCTGGAGATATTTCTGTTCAGAATTTATTAACTCCCAATGCTGGTTAATTATCGGGTTTTCTTCACGCATAAACTTCATGTCCTCTTCGTACCATTGCATTTCGAATTCATCACGTGGTTGAGCATACCATCTTTGACTAATGTCATGTTCTAGCCACATAAAGTCCTTGTAGAGTTCCCACGGATCCTGCTTGACGACTGGGTTGCAGTCACCGTCCAGGATGGGTGCTTGTTCAGTAGCGTTGTATTCTCCGTACATGATGATATCCAAATACTCACCAACAGAGAAGTTCTGCGCAGGCAGGAATCAGAGAGTCAGGAGAGAATAGTACTTGACGCTCGAAGGCTCGCCGACAACTGATCGCCGACCGGTGTGCTTACACAGGACCTCGACGATTGCCGAAGGTTCCCGACAATCTCTGGAAACCCCCGAAGGTATTCTCCGAAACAATCAATAACGCTTGGATCCGGCAGGTGGTCGCCGCCGTCTTGGGTCCGGCAGGTGGCTTCCCCACTCTCCGAAACAATCAATAACGCTTGGATCCGGCAGGTGGCCGCCGCCATCAAAATAAATCAATATCAATCAAAATCAAATCAAAGTCAATCAAAGTCAAATCAAAGTCAATCAAAGTCAAATCAATGTCAATCAAAATCAAATCACAGTATCGATTAAGGTCACGTGACCTTCCCCCACCCCCGACCTGCTCATGGGACGAAAACTCCTCATGGGACGTTTTCGGAGCCCCATTTCCCCTCTACTGACAAAATAAAAAGACTGGCTGACGTTGAGGCTCCATAAGAACTGGCTGACTAGGTAAGGAGAGGGGAGAAAAAACCCTCCAGTAGAGAAAAGGGTGAAAATATCCCCTAAAGTAGAGAGAAGGGAGAAAATATTTCCTCCAGTATAGGGAAGGGAGAAATTCACCCCTCCAGACAAGAGATTGGGGAAGTTACCCCCTCCAGTAGAGAAGGGGTTATAAAATACTCCCTATAGCACTATATCTTTAAAAGTTCGTCAACAAAAAACTTATTCAGATTATGCCTGTTTAATTATCATCAAAAATAAAGGTTAAAACTGTATTTACTGTATAGTTTACTCAATTCAATTATTATGTTTCTAGACACCTTAATAATAATATTATTGTTAGTTGTTGCAAAACGTAATTGCATTGCCATTAGTTGTTGAACACTGATCAAATAATTGTTGTATTTTATAATTTTAGAACTCACCAAAATCAGTAGAATACTTCTACTTAAACAACAAGTGAACTTTCGTTTACCTGTAAAAATATAATACATAATTAGAATTAAAATATAGAAAATTTTATATACATGAACAAATCTTACTACTACATTGCTCAAAAATTAACTCGAGGTTTTTATTTTATTAAAAACTATTTTAGCTACATCATTATTTAATTGTTACTCGCATACTGGTTATTCTAAACTTGGAAACTAAACATAATACCGGTACTACATTTTTTAAGAATACCCTAAGAATGTTCATTATAATGATCAGTTTTATCATTTTTAAATTCGTACTGAGAGTATTTTTTTTCTATTACGAAGACTTTTTTTGTACTTAGAATTAAAGTATTGCTTACAATGCATCTGTTTTAGGTTTTGTGGAAAGATTGTTAGTGCGTTTTTAAGTCACCTTTGCATGCAAATTACATTGTAAATTAATATAATAAATAATTAATTGTTACTGGTAGATGTGTTACTAGATTACCAAAAAATATCCTTCAAGTAATATTTGTTGTTAGGATCGTAAATGTCACTTTAAGAGTGAAACACTACACAAGTACGTAGACAATTTGCTGGTGTGAAGCTTCGAACCACACCAGTGACGTCACTCTTTAATGAGAAGTGTTGGGGGAGATGGGGGTTACACACCATGCTTTTGTCTAGAAACCACGGCTGCAAGCGCATTTTTATATCCTTTTATTTATCATGAATTAACCAAGGTCAAATAGCAAAGACGGTGTTAAAAAGGACTTTTTTTATAACTCTCACCTACACATATATTTACCATCAGAAATATATTTTGGTAGATTCTCTTCAAAAAGGAAACTCAAAGTACTGTCTCTGCGAGTATAGAAATAACTTTTTTTATATTTGATATTACTTTACATAGCGTTTTAAAATATTGCTATTTAATTAATGTTTTATATTTTTTAGTTAGTCAAATTTAAAATAGATAGTAAACAAAATAATAAATAAAAAGAAGATATAAAATCCATTCTCATGCAATAAGTCCTGATTTAAAGTTAAAAGTTTGTTATTTATCAATGAAAAAATTTGTCAATTTAAATAGATGAAAGAAATGTTGTTCCTTCCTTTAACAGTTGTATGTATACGTTGAAAGTCGTGTTGATTTAGTTTTGTTAAATTCAACTTATTTCCTTTTATCTGTTTGTTTTCCTGAAAACCAGAAGTGAATTTTCCAAACTCTGGCTCAAGAGGCTATATCAAATCAACCGTGACGATCCATCTAGTGGAAAACCTCCATTCAATGTTGACCATTTTCCAATACCGACCGGTCAAATTTGTTCTTACAAATACCTGCGTTTATATCTGGCATATTATGAGTAAAATGTGTGTGTATGTTTTTTTAAAGTAAAGTTTTTTAAAATGTTTTATAATTTTAGTGTTTAATGTTTTAAAACAATGACGTTTTTGGAAGCCTGATGAAGCTTTATTTGCTTTGAAATGTACATAGCAGTAATGTAATTGAAGAACTGTTACGACAGAAAAAGGTAATCTAAACCAGTATTATTTCTATACTATAACAGTTCTGGAGGCTCGGATATGTTTTAGTTATGTCTATGCCTACTTTGATTAAACTGTAAATTCACACTCATTAATACTGTTTTATGTATTTTATATCGAATGTCAACAGAATTTATAAACCTAATAGTATAATGTCAAAAAAATTAAATAGCATTGGTTACTGTACATATAATAAATTTCTTAAAAACATAAATTTTTTTATATGTATTATGCCTGCCATAGTGCTAACCTTGTTTTAACGTGGAACTTCGATATAAATATGTTTGGCAATTCATTTAAATGCAAAATTTACATTGCATTCATGTTCAAGTGTGTATTTGTCATTCTTTTTATATAAGGCTGAATATATTTATGTGGTTCTTAGGTTGTAACTATTAGATTAAAAAGGACAACATATATTATTTTTTCCTTTTTATAACAGGTAGATAGTATATATAATTTATTATAGTTTCATAGTACACACATAATTAAGGAATAATCATTTTTTTCAGTGGAAAAGCCTACAAATATACGAAAATTTGAAAAACGGAAAAATATTTTTGTTTGTAAATATAACCAAGTAAGTACTTGAATTTTGTTTCATTATTACGATTATGCAAGTTTTTTTTTTTTTATCGGACCATTGTTAAGCGTGTTAGTGCTGGAAATGTGCCGTTTTCAGTACGTTTATGTTTTTTTTAGAATAAGCCTTGGTTGGGTATTATTAGATTTGGTTAGGTTAATTAATGTTTAGTTAGGTTCGTTTAGGTTTGTTTGAGATGTTAGGTTTGTTTAGGTTATGTTGGTTATGGAAGGGTCTGTTTACGTTATAGTAGGTTTGTTTAGGTTATGTTATATTTAGTTAGATTGGATTTGTTTCGTAGGTTAAGTTAGGTAGCATACACATTAGCCCAATATATTAAAACCTAACCTAATAAAAATAATCTAACAGTATGTATCTTACCTAATCTAACACATCGAAACCTAATTTAATCTAACCAAAAAATAACATAACGTAACCAAAACTGACATATCGATACTCAACGAAACCGTATCCTGACAAAATATATCCTAACTGTAACCGAGGCGTTTTGTTTCCAAACGAGGTTAGTGTTTGTGATCAGGACCACATCGCTATATTTACGAACAACACTATTTTTCCGTTTGTCTCAATTTCGTAATTTTTCAGCTTTTCCACTGAAAAAACGACAGTAGTTTTATTTGTTTTTGTTATGAATCATGTTATGAATTAACAAAATTCCAGCAAAATAATTAACATGGTCTCTGTTCTATATAATTACTTTAAAACATTATTAAATTAAAAAGTACTTACGTCAAACTAATTAAATGAAATGAAAAATAGCTTTATTGACAACAAAGTGTGCAAATGGCGAGATTAGGACTAGTAAGTCCTTTCTGACACCTAACCAACAATAACAACAACAACAATCATGTCAAAACTTAATAAAACGAATAAACTAACTCTACTTAGCACATTCACAATAGTAAAATAAAATTATTACATTTTACAATTTTTTTTAATAAGAGAAAACTTTTAATAAGTATATAAAAACAAACAAAAGTGAAAACTTAGGAAAATTTTAATTAATCCTCTATTAACAGTCATTCATCAACATTCATACATTACCATAAATACACTCCCTGGCTCGTGAAACACTTAATCCCGCGAGGCCAGCAGCAGGCCTCTAACACACGCCCGGAACCGTGTCCTCTCAACGTGAATGATTTGTTGTATAAAGAAGTTCTAAGAATGGGAATTGATAACAGTGTTGTTCCGCGCCGAGTGTTTCTGGAATTGATCTCAGAGATAAAAGAGAAGCGTTCAGACAGATAAGCAGGTGAATCGAGTTGTAAAATAGAATGCAGCATAGTGAGTATATAGAGCTGTCGGATTTTGTCCGATTTCATGAGGGTCAGATCTTTAAAAAAGGGAGTTACGTGATCTGTATACCTAAGATAGAAAATAAAGCGAATACAATAATTTTGGGCACGCTGAAATCTGTCTGCAAGCTCAACCGTCATGACATTGACAACAACGTCGCAATAGTAAAGGTGGGA
>JAQJVL010004550.1:0-43765 GCA_035578905.1 Stictocephala bisonia
AAAATGGTGGTGTTGACACTGCTTATTGTATTGTACAGGACTGGACTAAGATCCCATCGGTGGTACTGGCCATCTTTTCTCACGTTCTGGACATGTGTGTCAGAAATGTGTAGTTAGTCTATAGAAGGGACTACGACCAAGCTGTTGTAAAAAGAAAAATAAATAAATAAAAAAGAAATAACAGAAATAGTTACACAAAAGGAGATTCAGTGCAGCATTTCAAAAACATTACGATTAAATGAAGAAGATACAAACTATAGCTCCTTTTAGAACACCAACCAAGAGCTAAGGTTTGACCGAGTGAACCACTTCCCTGAAACCTGTGAGAAGGGACGTTGTAAGCATTGTCAAAAAGGTCGGTAAAGAGTAAAATGTATAAAGTCTGATGCAAGACTTTGCTTTACAACAGATCTTATACAGTATATTAATTTCACAATGCAATTCCACCCTTCGTCCATATCGGCAGCGCACCGTCTACTAGGAAGAAAAGGAGACTCGAGACCACCTTCAATCGTAGTGATCTTTGTGTCGCGGCAGTTGAAGGAAGAGTGGCTGACAGTAAGGAGGCGCAAAGGCAAACCATCGGCGGCGGCGCAGGAACTGCACAACTCCTTCCCGGACTCTCCAGTTTATATAAATGAACATCTGACGCCGCAGACGAGGACCATATTCAACGGGGCAAGAGAACTCATGAAGCAGAAGAAGCTGTCCTCGGTGTGGACCACGGACTGCAGGGTGATGGCGAGGGTGAGCCCGGAGCACCGCCCATTCCGCGTGTGGGACCTGCAACACCTCAGCAGGATGGTGAACGACGCCGCTCAGACCGAGGCACCTACAGCGCACTGAGCGCAGCGACCTTCTCCCAGTTAAACTCAAAACAATATTACGTATGTAATCTTAGTATTCAGCAACCTACCATACATTGATATTCTTATTTATAAAATTATGTATACTTTTACTTTTCTGTACTACCTTCAATTAAAATGATTGCTAGTTTTTACTAGGGAGCTGATAAGTATACATGCATATTTCTAAGATAATGTTAGGCCTATACATTTGAGTGGAGGGCACCAGATGTTTAAAATTAAATTAACTCGAGAGTGCTATTTTTTATTCTACATTCTTATATTATCCCCAAATATAGTGTAATTTTATATTTAAACCTTAGATATGCTAAGGAATTAGTTCTAATTTTTTTTATTAAAATTGGCATTTATTTGATTAATATCCTTTGTAGGAAAATATAAACAACAACATTATTGTATATTTCATTTTTTTGCGAGTGCTTTCAAAATTATTGTACTGCAGTCATTACTTAATTATTTGATATTAATCTGATATTATTATTACTGAGGTTATTACATTAGGCCTAATTAAAATTGATTAGGTCGCGCCAGGTGGCTGGCTAGTTGTCTTCCTAATGAATATTGGCATTGATTTTTTGGAAGCTCCACTGATTGATTGTTTGGAGAAAGATAATATTATTAGTTTTAAAAACATAGTTTCAAAATCAGATGCCAGTAGAACCAATTTAAGCTTTTCCTTAATCCATCAGAACATTCGGAGTTACAGTAGGAACATTGACGATTTTTGTGTACTATTAGAAAGCTTAAAATATAGATTTAGTTGTATCGTTTTAACTGAAGCATGGCTGAATAATGATAGTGATATAATGCATCTTGAGGGTTATAACATGTTTAGAACTTACAACGGCCTTAATCAGTGTGATGGCATCGTTATCTACATAGATAATGAGCTCACAGTGTCATGTAGTCAGCTGTTACTGGGCGGTGTGGCCACTGCCTTACCTGATCTTCGACTGGGCCGGGACGCCTTGTCATCTGCTCGCTGTTTACCGTAGCCCTAGCTCTAGCCTTCCAATCTTTATTGAATCAATAAACGAGTACTGTAATGAGTCTATGAGGGGGAGGGACATCCAAATAGTAGTAGGGGATATGAACTGCGATACTTTAAATGCACCTCCTAATTCACTTCAGGAACGCTATTTGGACGTGATGAGCGAAGCTGGATTCATGGCGTGCATTGACAAGGTGACGCGGCCCGCGAGCGGAACTTGCATAGATCATGTTTTTCTCAAATCTCCAAATAAGTTAAATGCCAATTCTGTTGTACTTCAGTCTTCCGTAACTGATCATTATGCTACTTGTTTACTAATAAGGTCCAACAGGGCTCCCACTTTTGTACATGCCAATAGCTTGATAGTTAAAACTGATTGGAAATGCGTCCAAGACAAACTATTAAATCAAAGTTGGACCGATGTTATTAGCTCTAATGATGTTAATGTTGCAACAATTAAATTTACAGAAATTTTACAAAATATTATTAGTTTAAGCTCTAAACAAATTAAATGCACAGCCAAAAATTGTAAATTAAAACCGTGGATTACAGCAGGTCTTATAAATTCCATCCGATATAGAGACACCTTGAGCAAAAAGCTAAAAAATCAACCTTTTAACGCTACTTTAAGAAATGAGTTTGTTCAATATAGGAATATTTTACACTCCACAATTAAACAAGCAAAGTACAACTATTACAAAGACAAAGTTGATCAAGTATCTGATGCTAAACAGTTTTGGGAAATTGTAAATGAGGTGGCTGGGAAGCCACGGCGGGGGAAGCGTTCCCGGTGGGTGCGTTCCTTGGCCCTGGCGACACTGTCAACCCCCACTGTACTCACAGAAATAACAAACTCTTTTAACACATATTTTGCCTCTGTGGTTTCACAACTAGCTAATGCAATCCACCCCACGGGACCAGTCGAGGAGAGTGATGCGGACTGCGCTGTGGAGTCTGTGTTTGAGATGAGACCGGTAACGTTGCAGCAACTATTAAATATAGTAAATAGTATTAAAGGGAGGTCTGCACCGGGGTGGGACACAATACCACCAAACATGATAAAAGAAAAGTTCTTTTGTCTATTCCAACCTCTTAAGCACATAGTTAACTTGAGTATATGGACTGGTGAGTTCCCGAGCACATTGAAGGTTGCAAAAGTCATTCCAATCTATAAGTCTGGTTCGAAAAGTGCATTTTCTAACTACAGACCGATTTCTCTTTTGAATACACTATCTAAAATCATCGAAAAGTGCATTAAGTGCCAACTTTCAGATTATTTAAACCAACACAACCTCATTGCAGATATTCAATTCGGATTCAAATCAAACAAAAATACATCAGATGCATTTTTTGACATAACAAAATTTATTTCTAATCATATAGCTTTAAAAAAACATGTTTTAGTGTCATTTTTAGATCTGGCGAAAGATTTTTATTCAGTTGATAGGTCCAAACTTCTTTTAAAACTGGAATCAGTTGGAGAGAAAAATAATGCTCTTGATTGGTTTAAAAGCTATTTAGAGAACAGAGTTCAGGGTGTTTCCATAAATAAACAATCAAGCGAAATAACAAACGTAGATTACGGGGTGGTTCAAGGAAGCACCCTGGGTCCCTTATTGTTCTTGATTTATATAAATAATATATCTAAATTGAATTTAAGTGGAAAACTTTTCTTGTTTGCGGATGACACTGTCTTGGTTTCTGCAGGCAGCACGTGGGAGAATGCATTCAATGAGGCCTCAGTTGATCTGGCAAAGATAAAAACTGGTTCGATCATAACTCTTTAACTGTGAACGTAGATAAAACTAAATGCTTGCCAATAGTTTGCCGGAACTAAGTAGGCCCAGGGTTGGAGTGTCTGAGGATGCACTCTTGCGCTGATCCGCACTCGAGTGTCTGCGGCTGTGGAATTGTTGAACGTGTGGAACAATATAAATATTTACGTGTAATATTAGATCAAAAGCTGTGTTGGGGGCCACACGTTCAATATGTTAAGAAGTCCTTAAGAAAACTTATTTACGCGTTCACTCAGCTGAGCAAAGTGTTGAGTGTGGATCAGTGCAGGACTGTGTACTACGCATACGTGCAGTCCGTGTTGCAGTACGGTATACTGGGGTGGGATGGAGCAGCCGCCGCTGTGTTGGAGCTTGCGGTCACTCAGAGGTCGATCATTAAATTTGCTTTAAGAAAACATTACAGATATCCAACTTACAGACTTTTTAACGAATTTCCTGTGCTGAATATTAGGCAACTTTTTATAAAAACCTTGTTAATATTCATAAAAAACAATAAATCTCATCTATTTAACAAAATTGAACATAATTATTTAACAAGACATAGGTCAAATTACGGTTACACAATACCAAGGCTTACCAGAAATTCTGAATCAGTAAATACGTTTTATATTGCACAAATATTATACAGAAATCTTCCTGTAACAATAACAGAGGCGAAGAGTGACAGTGTTGACATATACAAGAGGAAGGTGGAAAAGTGGCTGTGTAGTGGCACTATAGCAGGAGTGGCTCTGCTAAGTTCCAAAGGATGGGTTGTCTTCAATGAAGAGTTAGAACTCAAGTCAAGACACACGTGAGTTTATTACTGAACGACAAAATTACTATACAAATCACACAAAGCAACTAGCAGACCGCTGGAGGCAGTAAGTCAGACCGCGTAAGGCTAAGCTAAAGTCGCGCGTTCAACCTACATAGGGTTGCAGCCCACTGGGACTGGTCGTCAGTGTTACAAAAAGGAGCCTATTTATACAAATCGGTACTGCCTCGAGCGCTCAGCTTCACAACAACAATAGGATACTGGAAGTTTCCATAACACCTCCCCCCTTAAATAAATGATTTACCCTTTTTGAAAAATTATTTACATTAAATACAATTAATTCCTTAGCTTAATCAGTCGGCTGCTTCTTTTGATTGGCCTTTGCTCCTTGGTGTCCTTGGTCTCGTTTGTGAGTGAGGTTGTTGTAGTAGGCTCATCAGTGGTGGTGCCTGAGGTTGTTGACACATCTTCCAAAGCGTAAATGACATTGGATTTCCTAGTGGCTAATTTACTCCTAATAATCTTAAACAATCCACATTTAGACATTACATAAAGACATAAAAGTGTTAATAAAAGAGTACACATTCCAATCAAGTGATAATGATTGTTACTAACATCGAACGTTGTTGGTTCGTATTCCTTCATTAATTCTCTCAATTTTGCTACTCTAATACTAGCCATATTAAGATCATTTATACTATGAGTAATATGATTTAAAACAAGTTCTTTTTGTGGAAAAGATCAAAATTGCCTTAAAATTTCCTTTTCTTGACTGTTGAAAGATACATTGATATTAGGAATTATTAGTGGAAATTCAGGATGAGATGTTGTTTCTATTCTATTCTTTGTCATAGATAATAAAGTAAAAGTAGAGCCAATGGCTGCACAATCAGGTTGCAACATTAGCTTGCCACTTGTTCCTAATCTAATATCTCTTACATACTGCATGACACCATTATTATTTTTACAAGTGATAGTAATCAATTCGTTATTAGGCCTGGCTGAAAATATCCATGTATTTGAATAAGGAATCTTTTCCCATATTGGATTTATGATTTTTGTTATTTTAAAATTACAATTAGGGTTTGAAATATTTTTAAAAATTTCTATTTCACATCTGGCATGAGAATGAGCTACTTGATCAACTGGAAATATAATAGGTAAGTTGTTGCATATTATTAAAGGTGGTTTAGTACATTGATTTGTGATTCTTTTAAAATTACATAGTATTGTAAGTCCTCAGAGAAACCTATATATTCTGAGCTAGATTCTGGAATAACATAAGTTTTATCATCAAAAGTAGTTTTTGACAAAGGTTGAGGCAAGGCTATTACCTTAAACAAATGGAACTTTCTTGATAAATGTTTTAACGGTATTCTTATGATATATCTTAAATTATTATTAGCAAAGTAAACAGTGATCTTAACTATGTCATAATATTTGTAAATTGTTTCTGTTGTGACTGGCAATGGAAGTGAGTCTCCAACATGTAGGTGACCTTGTATGTTATGTAAAATGTTTGTTAATTCAACAGGTTTTATTAAATAAGAACTTATCCTGCCTTGTCTAGCTTCATCAATTGCATTGTATAATACTTCTAATGAGTTAACAGTTCCTGATATTAATTCTTCTAATATAGACATTTGTTGTATTATTTCAGTATGTTTAGTGTACTTAAGTGTAATGTTCAATATTTGTTCTCTGTTGTTTTTACTAAGTGTTTCTAAGACAAGTACTGATAGGCTTTGGCGAGAAGGTCTTGATTGTTCTTCATCTCTGAAACAGTCTTGTTTACTCCCCACAATGTTCCTTGAATGATGGTCAGCTGGTCCTTTTCAAGTTGATAAATCCTTCTGTTGTCAAGGGCCACAGTGTTAATCTTTTCGTTGTAGTAATCTTCATCGTCGGAGTCATTGTCCCCGTTATTACCTTGAGGGCTTGCCCTAGGCTGTTAAATAATCCTCTCTTTTTTCGAGTACCGGTATCATGGTGCATTAGTAATTCGTTTAATTGATGAAATGTGTCTTTTAACTCCTTGATAGAGGCTTCAACTAATTCAAATTTTGGATTAGCCCAGTATGATGTAAAATTTTGTCGGTGAATTATTAACTCCTTCCATATAGTGTCAATCAATGTCATTCGTTTGGATATTGGCTCGAGGGGTATATTATACAATACTTCCCATGATTCATTGCTAATTAAGAACCAAAATTGTGGGACGAAATAAAGACCTGGGTAATTAGGTATTTCTTCTAA
Organism: Stictocephala bisonia; assembly: GCA_035578905.1. NCBI lineage: Eukaryota > Metazoa > Arthropoda > Insecta > Hemiptera > Membracidae > Stictocephala > Stictocephala bisonia. The sequence continues at coordinate 6,667 of JAQJVL010004550.1, forward strand.
CTTCACTAGGTCATGTTCTTCTTTTGAGCTTCCGCAACAAAATAGTATTAGTATTAGAATTGTCCTCACTTTATCCATTGTCTTATTACTTCTGAAACAAACACCCCATTTTTTGTTTAGGTGATTGTTCTTAACCTAAAAGGTTTCAATCTACTTACATGTATAATTACTTCCCTTCTCCCTTTTTTTATTAAATAATTTACATTACTTAGTTTCCTTATGACTTTATAAGGACCTATCCATGGCCTTTTCAGTTTTTTGGAGCGGCCTCTTTTTACACTGTCATCGTGTAATAAAACCAACTCTTTTGGCTCAAATGATTTTTCACTACTATTTTTGTCATAATATAACTTTGACTTATGCTTATTGTTAATTATATTATTTCTAGCTGTTTTAAATACTGAGTCTAACCTTTTTACTACTTCTTGAATATAATCATCCTCACTGTAATCGGTCATGTCATTATTTTCTTTACTTAGAATAATCTCACTTGGTAAATTTGGTTCCCTGCCATGTATCATTAAAAATGGACTGAATCCTGTTGTTGAGTGTGGTGTAGCTCTGTACGCAAATAAGCAAAATGGTATCCATAAATCCCAGTCTGTTTGGTCTTTATTGACATAGTGGCATAAGTAGTTCATGAAGGTTCGGTGAGATCTTTCTACAACACCGTTACTTTGTGGGTGGTAAGCAGTTGTTTGTAGTTTCTTTATATTTAATAGTTTGCAGATTTCAGAAAATAATTCGCTTAAGAAATTTGTTCCCTGGTCTGTGATTAGTTTATTGGGGGTTCCATTTTTACAAATGATTTCTGTTACAAATTTTTCTGCTATTGTTTTTGCCGATTGGTCTGGAATTGGTATGGCCTCAGGGTACTTAGAAAATGAATCCTGAAAGGTCAATAAATACTTTTTTTTCAGTAAGAGGTAAAGGTCCTACTACGTCCATATGTACAGTGCAAATACTTTATCGGGTGTGTTTGTTATTTCCATAGGGGCTTTTTTAAGGTCATTACAAGGAGTTTTCCTTTCGTTACAAGATTTACATGTTTTTATGTAGTCTACCATGTCTTGCTTTATGTTGGGCCAATAATATTTTAACTTCATTGCAGCCAGTGTCCTACGTTGACCCCGATGTCCTCCAGTGGGGTTGTCATGATATTCCCTCAGCAGTTGTTGTTGTTGTTCCTTGTCCTGGATCCAGTGGCGAAAGTTCCCGCTGGCGTCTTGGTGTAGTCTCATGGTTAGCTTGTCCTTGTCACATTCTTGAGTGTCTTCACTCTTGCTTTCTTCCCGCAGGGTAGTTGTGAATTGGTTGTTGTCCAAGTCCGCAGTTGTCACATTTATTGAAATTCTGCTTAGGGCGACAGCATTGGAGTTTGTTTTTCCTGGTTTGTATTCAATTTCATAATCATATTCTTCCAAACGAAGTCGCCATCTCATAAGTCTTGATCCGGGTGTCTTGACGCTAAATAGCCATTTTAAAGGTTTATGGTCAGTAATTATCTTGAACCTACGTCCATATAAATAAGGTCGAAAGTGATCTGTTGCCCATACTATTGCAAGTAATTCTAATTCTGTAGTGCTGTAATTGCTTTCTACCTTGTTTAGAGTGCGGCTTGCGAAGGCGATAGGCTTATCTTGTCCTATTTTTCCTTATGAGAGAATTGCCCCTAAGGCGACCTTACTTGCATCCGTTGTTAACAAAAACTCTTTACTAAAATCTGGGAATTGTAAAATTGTAGTGATTAATTGCTTTAATTTATCAAATGCTTGTTGCTGCTCACTCTTCCATTCAAAAAGCACATTTTGTCTTAGTAAGTAATTTAAAGGTTTTGCTACTTTGGCAAAATCTGGAATAAATCGGCGATAGTAACCGATTAGTCCTAAAAAGCTTTTTATTTCTTTAGGGTTATTAGGTCTAGGAAATATATGTACACAATGTATTTTATCTTCGTCTGGTTTGACACCATCTTCACTTAATGAATGACCTAAAAACTTAATTTTCTTTTTGAGAAAATTGCATTTATCTGGTTGAAGCAACAGGGTATGTTTCCTTAGTCTATCAAATACTGATTTAAGTCTGTCGATGTGTTCTTCTAAGGTGCTACTAAATATTACGATGTCGTCTAAATAGACAAAACATATTTCTCCAATTAAGCCATCTAAAACACTATTCATTAATCTTTGGAAAGTGGCTGGAGCTCCTTTTAAGCCGAAGGGCATCCTACAGAACTCTATGTGTTGGTTTGTTGTACTAAAGGCTGTTTTATGTCTATCTTCGGGTGCCATTATAGTTTGTCCAAACAGCCGTGCGCCCTGAAGGATTAGGGGTGATGTCGAATTGGGCCCATGGTCAGTTAGGGTCGTTAAAAGGACGGTTGAATTGGGTCCATAGTCAGTTCGGAGGCAGTGTCGAATTGGGCCCACGGTCTGTTAGGGTCATTAAAAGGGTCGGTTGAACTGGGCCCATGGTCAAGTCGGAGGCAGTATCTAATTAAAAATTTGATTGCTCCCATCCAACTTGGTTTTAGTTTTGTGTAACAGCTAAAGTAGATGTTTGATTATGGTTAGATGGTGGTCAAACGTCTCTTTTAGACGATTGAAACATTTTCTTTTTATGTCTTTCTAAATATAGTCGTGTAATAATATTTTTTGTTATATATATGCACAAAATGCTAAAACCCCTGACCCAATTTTAGGTTAGGTTAGGGCCCCAATTTTAGGTTAGGTTAGGTTAGGTTAGATTAGGTTAGGTTAGGGCCCCAATTTAACCCTGACGGGCGATAATCCGCTTAGAAAGTTGAGACCGTGGGCCCAGTTCAACCGTGTCCCTAACTGACCAGGGGCCCAATTCAACCCTGACCCTTCGAGGGTCGACGCTAATCCGCTTAGAAATGTTGTGACCGTGGGCCCAGTTCGACCGTGTCCCTTTCATCCTTGGGTGAACGGACTATAATTTGAATAATCAGCGTATTTTTATAGTAGACCAACACCTACTTTGAGGCGGAAAACGCAGTCGACCGCGCTAATAGCCCACCTTTCGAAACCATTGTCACCCGTAAGCTGGGTCGGGAGGCCGGCGGGCAGCCAATTAGTCACACGTATTGCTCTGAGTACCGATACGATTTTTTCCAGATTCAACTTTATGGAAATATAAGTCATGTTACGTTATTCATCGTGGCCTGCTGTTAATCGTGATATAAAATTTGAATGTGATCGTTAAAATGCACTTACTTAATGTGTTTGAAACAGTAATAAGGATTTAATTTAATAATACGACATAAATAAAACTAGAATCATGTATTTACAAAAGAAAAAAACATTACACAGTCATAAACAAACGAACCAAGACTATTGAAAATTAAAAAAGAGTGCTTAAATGGAACTATAATTCTTCTTATAATTCTTAAGTATTGTAGTAATATCAAACGAAACCTGTTCGATTTACTACGAGGATGCGACGAGAATTAAAAATTATGGTTTTGGATGGAAAGTTTACCTTTGATTACTAAATTAACTCAAATCTTTCATGCTTAGTATGATCGATGCACCACGGTCATTACTGGTTCCGCATCATTAGCAAAGGGATGGACGTGATTCATACTTCCCTTCGGTTCTGGCCGTCCCAACATCCGGCCTTAATTATGTATTCTGGGAATACATAAGTTCCACTAATGTTACTAATATTCTACTGAGGTAACTGTTTAGTCGCTGTGGTCAGTTTATGTTTGCGGGTTATTCGGTGAAGAATCAAATTTGTGAGTGCAATGGCAGAAGTTTGGGCTTCGTCTCCGGAGAAGTATATCACCTCTAAGAGTAAACAGGCATACACCAGTGTGGAAATACGTCTTATTTTATAAGTTTACGGTGTCTTACGAACAGAAAATCCGGGAATGTCGAAGAGAGATGTGGCGGAAAGAGTAGGCTTGTTGACAGGATCGAGCAGAGCGACTGTGGAGCGGCTAAGAAAAGAAGCGAACGACGGCCCTGTTGTGACACCCGGAAAGAAACGTCCTCGTCAAGTAGGCAAACGAACAAGGATGGCGATTTTCGACGATTTCCAAAAGAATAGTATCAAACGAAAAGTTCATTCGCTACTAAGGCAAAACATACCACCTACAGTAAAAAAAGTCAATGCAATGATCAATGATGACCCCGAACTTCCAAATATGTGCCAAGAAACCACGAGAAAACTGATGATCGATCTAGGTTTTAAGTACGAAAAAAGAAATCGCCGGGCCATACTGATTGAACGGCAAGATATAATACTTTGGCGGAGAAGATATCTAATGAAAATTAAGAAATTTAGAGAAGAGGGAAAGAAGATTTTTTATTTGGATGAAACGTGGTGCAACGCTGGACACAGTGAAGAAAGCATGGACGCCCAGTTACATAAAGTCGGCAAAGCAAGCGTTCATTAATGGAGAACCAACTGGCCTGCACAATCTTCCTGGGAGAGGTGGACGCCATATTGTTGTGCACATAGGCAGTGAGACGGGGTTTTTGAATGACCCAAACGATCCATCAGAAACAAACGACGCTCGATGGATTTTTAGGGCAAAAAAGACAGCGAAGATGAGCAATGCGACGCATCACGACGAAATGAATGCGGCTGCCTTTGAAGAGTGGTTTTCCGGAATCATGTACTTACTTCCACCAGATAGCGTAATTGTAATGGATAACGCGTCTTATCATAATGAGACATTAAAAAAACTTCCGAACATGAGCTGGAACAAACTCAAGATTCAACAGTGGCTGACAGAGAACGGCGTGGAATACAATCAAAAAGATGTCAAGGCAGAACTACTCGACCGTATCCCAGCGCATTTTAAAATGGAAGCCAAGACGTATAAAGTCGACAAAATCGCCGAGGAACATGGTCACACGGTACTCCGTCTCCCACCTTATCACTGTGACCTAAACCCGATAGAGTTGGTATGGGCCCAAGTCAAAAATGCTGTTGCCATGACCAATACTGACTACAATATGTCTTCAGTTGAAGAGGATCTACATAAGGCGATAAACAACGTCACTGCCGAGAACTGGAAAAAGTGTGTCGAACATGTGAAGAAAATTGAGGCATATATGTGGGATCTTGATGGAATAAGCGACGAAGTGCAGGACAGGATTGTTGTGATGGACGCTGGAAAACAGTGATGACACCGAGGAAGAATCCTGGAGCAGTGACGAAGTCAGTGATGGTGAGTGGAATGACGAGTTTGGCTTTTCCTCTATGAAGTAATCGGTTTATCTTTAATTTCATAATAAATATTAAGGATTTACCGTTACAAAGAAAAATTAGTATCAACAATACATTTGACTTTGAAATACAAACTTTTTGTTTCTAAATACATGCATTTAGTTATTATTCAGCTGTTAAAGTAATTAACTTTAATCGTTAACACCAATTTTTTGTATTTTTAACATTGAATTTGTACTAGTTTATATCTATATTAGGGCTATAAAAATAAAGCTCTGACGTAAATAAGGGTACGTTTAGGATAGTTTTAGGATTTCCCGAGCGTGTAAACAAAATTTAAAACCGCCTAAAATGACTCATATTTTACTTCTAATATGGCAGTTAAATGGTTTACTTTATTCGGCTGCTTATTTTTATCTGTCAGTGTACATAATTTGCTTTGTTTAAATGTTTAAAATGTTATCCATTCATTTTATTTTTGTTATTTTTGTTATTTTGTTATTAATTATGTTTATTGGACCTTTTTGGTAATGTAAATAGATGTAAAATACTTCTATAGAGTCTAATTATCGTCTTCCTTTGTTCTAAAATTGTTAGATATTTTTAATGTTTGTGAATTTTAAAATGACACATTACGTTTTCCCTTGTATTTCGTTCTTAAGACCAAGATAAATACATCAACTCTGTTGTGTATTTTGATCTTAGCTAGTTTGTTAATGGCTGTGCAATGTTTTTTTTATTTTGTAAATACAGTTTAAATAGGTTTAATTTAACATTATTACAATACTGATCAGTTATTAATTCCATTAAGCGATATTTTTTTATTGTAAATTTTCTTGGTTCGTTTGTTTATGACTGTGTAATGTTTTTTTTCTTTTGTAAATACATGATTCTAGTTTTATTTATGTAGTAATATTAAATTAAATCCTTATTACTGTTTCAAACACATTAAGTAAGTGCATTTTAACGATCACATTCAAATTTTATATCACGATTAACAGCAGGCCACGATGAATAACGTAACATGACTTATATTTCCATAAAGTTGAATCTGGAAAAAATCGTATCGGTACTCGGAGCAATACGTGTGACTAATTGGCTGCCCGCCAGCCTCCCGACCCAGCTTACGGGTGACAATGACTTCGAAAGGTGGGCTATTAGCGCGGTCGACTGCGTTTTCCGCCTCAAAGTAGGTGTTGGTCTACTATAGAAGCTTTTATATTATTATTATTCAGTACAAGTAAACGTCACACAACACAAATGTATTACAATATATGCACAAAATGCACAAATATTATGGTGATCGATTTTAGTGAACCACACTCACCTTCCTCAGACCAGTGGGATTCACAAAAGAAAAGGGATGAGGAAGGTAGGCGTGGTTCACCGAAATCGATCACCATAATATTTGTGCATTTTGTGTTTAAATTGTAATAAATTTGTGTTGTATGACGTTTACTTGTACTGTATATGTACCAACACGTATTGTGTGACGTTTACTTGTACTGTATATGTACCAACACGTATTGTGCTAATTAAAAACTATATTATTATTACGATTTCATTGTATTTACAAACCACACTTATAATAATTGTTTTATGCGTTATTTACAATAAATAGGCTGCAAATGTCATATAATTATTTTTTATAAAACTGAAAAACGTATGCATATTTTATTTCCTTTGATATTTTAAATGCCGGTATTTCACATTGTCTCATAGTTACACCAGAAGCGCTGATATGACATTTTGAAATTTTGTCAAAACATAAATGTATAACATGATCCTTAATTTATCATTCATGGAATAAACAGTCGCTCATTTTTATTTACAAATTAAAATAAGTCTATTCTATATAATTCACACTAGAGCATGGATTTAATGTAATTTCTTTGAGAAATACTATTTTTAAAGATATGGGTAGATGCTTTTGAAAACCTTAGAAATGAAAATAATCACACACATATGCCTAAAACTCTATAAAAACGAAATGTATACAATTGATTCATTTTAATCTTATTTAATTCCATTCACTTATGCATTAGTGTTTGATATTGTTAGTTTTGACATCTGCTAAGCAAAATTAGGGAAGGGTTATTGCAGATAAATCAGCAACCCTAAGGAATTTTCAGACAAATAAATTACTTTATTTGCATGACAATTCAGTACGTTTTAAAGAAATAGATAATCAAATATTTACCTTGTTTTATTTTGTTTTAGTGTATGGTATCAAATTTTCATTCTTACGCCCGTCGCTACAATGATAACCCTTAGGCCTTCCTCTTCTTGTTTCAATGACTTCTATAGTAAGTACTTAAACACTTTTTCTTTGACATAACTGTAACAAATCAGACGCCTTCACTATTAAATAAATGCCCTCAATCATTCCTGCTCTTCGAGCTGGATATCCGCGGTCCCTGGCATTGCAGAGGTTTCTAAATACAGCACTTCTCGGACCCTGTTGACCTTGTCCTGTAGGAACACCATGCCATGGAAACACGTGCCACCTTAATTTTAAAAATAATTTTAGCACTAATTAATTATTTTTCTTGTTTTAATAATTTGATCTAATTGTATTACGTCTGCATGGGTATAGGTAATTCTCCATTATAATAGATACATAATTATTATACAAATTGTAAATTTGTTTGTAATTAATGAATAAATAAATGGATTTTTACCAGTTTTGTTCATCCCTCATTTGTAATTAATTGCTAAACTTTTCCTTAATTGTTTACTAACCAATCACATGTACTACTGAATTAAATTTTGTTAATAGAAACTGTAAAGATATTTTTATGTTGATCTCTGAATGTTAACACCAACAAAACAAACTTATTGCAGTATTCCATACGAAACACGTACAGTGTTACTGTCCCACTCAATCACCCCTACACGTACAGTGGTAGTGACCCACCCACTCACCCCTACACGTACAGTTATACTGACCCACACACCCCTACACGTACAGTGGTACTGATATAATGCGTTCCTACACGATATCAACATAAACAAATCTTTTATAAAATAAATGTTTCGAAAGAAATATTGTTGCTATGTAGAATGTAACTATTGTTAGAAGAGCTCACGAGACATTGGTAAATAGATCGCAGTGGTCTTGAGAGAGTTAATACAAGGAGCCTCTGTTATTTAATTGCTGATTAGACAATGTTGAACATCTATTTACATTTAATGAATGACCCGACTGGACATGAGCGCACTTAAAGTTATTTGAGTGAAGCTCTGACGTGCGGTGTTGCCAAGAATACTGTGTTTGCCATGCGACGCAGAAACAAATCCAGGCATTTTTGGTGGGTCAAGCATACTACAATAGAACAATTAAATAATGTGATTTGAACAGTTAATAAAGAATAATAAACAATAAAATGAAGTCCACGATCATTATATGTTTACTCACAATCATATTTACAACATCAAAAAAGTAGGTTATAAAAAATGTAAAGAACTGAAACGTGGCAACATGTAAGACGCTAGAGCGTTGCTATGGTTACGGCTGGCTCACACCGCCACGCCTCTGGTCCCTAGCATTCTCAAACTCCTCATGGACCCAACATTTGCTGTAAGAGCGTTCTGAAGTCAAGTCGGGTCATTCAACAAATAATTTATAGTTCTACCATTGATTTTACTAAAGTAACGCAATCAGTAATTGCCTTGAACAAATAGTAAATTTCCATTCAACCCATCAGCGGCTCAAACCAGTGAAATCTCAGCCACTGTACGTCAATACCAAGGTACGTGCATGGGTGGGCGGTTGGGTCAATCCCACTTTACGTCTATTGGTAGGCCAGTGGGTCAATACCAAGCTACGTGTATGGGTGGGTGAGATGGTCAATACCACTTTACTATTGGTAGGTCAGTGGGTCAATGCCAAGATGGGTAGGGCGGGTGGGTCAATACCACTGTTCTTCCATTGGTACGTCAGTGTGTTAATACCAAGGTACGTGTATGGGTGGGCGTGTGGGTCAATACCGCTGTACTTCCATTGGTTGGTCAGTGGGTTAATACCAAGATACGTGTATGGGTAGGGCGGGTGGGTTAATACCACTGTACTTCCATTGGTAGGTCAGTGGGTTAATAGCAAGGTACGTGCATGGGTTGGGTGGGTGGGTTAATACCACTGTACTTCCAGTGATAGGTCAGTGGGTTAATAGCAAGGTACGTGTATGGGTAGGGCGGGTGGGTTAATACCGCTGTACTTCCATTGGTTGGTCAGTGGGTTAATACCAAGATACGTGTATGGGTAGGGCGGGTGGGTTAATACCACTGTATTTCCAGTGGTAGGTCAGTGGGTTAATAGCAAGGTACGTGCATGGGTTGGGTGGGTGGTCAATAGCACTGTACGTCCATTGGTAGGCCAGTGCGTTAATAGCACTGTACGTGTATGTGTGGGCGAGTGGGTTAGTCATTGGCTGGAGCACGTAGTACTACTGTACGTGTATGGGGAGCTGGGTGGGTGGGCCAATATACGTATCTCATGTCATAGACCTACAGGTTGGGAATCACAGCTTAAATATAGGATAGAAATTTTAAGCAACAAAAACAACGCTTCGTTATTTTATGTTTAGTTTTTTCAGCACCTGAACTATTATTTATTATTTTATTTAATCTTGAACTATAAAACATGCAAATAGCTAATTTTTTTTATCATTAATGTGGCTCAATAATGTAACAAAAATATAAAATCTACGTTAAACCACGACATGTGGGGGTGAAAATGTGTAACTTAAGTGAAAGTAGTTGAGAATAACTTTATATTTAAACAAACTCATTAAAACTCACTATAAAAATATGTTTTCATAACTTTTTGTAATCATAAAAAATTTATTTCCTATTAATATCATTATAAAAATAAATGGTGCTCAGTTAGAGAGACCGACATATACTAAATATCTTGGTATACATACAACTGTAACTTCACATGGAATTTACATATCTACAATATTGTGAATAAAATTGAAATACTTAGTGTATATGACAAGTATAACCAAAGAAGAAATTAGTATATGCATACATGTGGAGGACAGCGTGATTGTGTGACGTGTGAATGCGTGGTGCTTGTTAATGAATACAAATATTTGGGCATTGTTTTCGATAGCCGCATGAGGTGGTCGAGTCATATAAACTATCTAAGGTATAAACTCCGGAAATTCATATTTATCTTTTCCTATCATAATAGAGTACTTGAACCGGATTTACTAAAAACTGTATATTATGCCTATATACAATCTCAGCTTCAATACGGAATTATAGCTTGGGGTGGATGCTTCTAAACTATTCTTTCACCTCTCGAAATAACTCAGAAGACAATAATTAAATCAGCATTACGAAAAAATCGACGTTTCCCAACGGACTTACTTTTTGATGAGTTCAAAGTTCTAAATTTATCTCAACTGTATATTAGAAGTTTGTTGATGTACATTTTCAAAAATAAAAACAACATGTTCAATCAGATTCAACACTCATTTTTAACCCGTACATCTACAAATCTCGGAATTAATGCGCCTCGATTGGTTAAAACAATAACGACGACAATATCTCATTATATCGCAAATATCGTTTATTCTAAAGCTACTCGCCACATTAAGAATCCTCTACCATGTAGCATAAATGTTTATAAAAAATCTGTCAACCAGTGGATTGTTAAAATTGGTAGAGCGGAAATTAAAAGTTCTTCCTACACATAAGTATCGCACAATAGACCACATTCAGAATGATGATGACGCGCGCGCGCACGCGGGTGTGTGTGTGTGTTTTTTTTTTTTTTATGCATGTCTGCGTTGTGCTTGTGTGGGTGTGTGTTTGTGTAAGTGTGTGCTTTTGTTAGGGTGCGTCTGTGTGTGTGATAGGGGAGTGATGTGAGTTAGTGCAAATGTGACTGTGGATGTGTGTTTGTATGGTAGGTGAGTGGGTGTGAAGTCTCTACTAATAATAGCTCCTGATACAATAAATATTGATTGATTATTTGTCCCTTCTTATTGCGCATGCATATATATGATATTTTTTTATATCAAACTAGTTTTAACTTATATTGTTCTTTATGCTATTTAGTAGTAGTGGCCGACAACATTCCGACTGTTCTGGACTCGTTTCCCCACACACAGGCAGCCGCCCATGTGGGGAACCAATTTCATGTATTTTTGTTTATATGTTATAAGGAGGAAATAAATAGATTTTTCATTTCAATAGATTTTTCATTTCATTTCATTTCAGTACAATTACCCATACACTTTACAGTTTATGGTGCTATTGGATGGGGAAGACTATAGGACACGTCTCTCAAACCATGAAGTACACTACAAAATATAACACACATAATTATTGGACTTGAAGAACATATCAAGAAAGACCATTAAATATTATAGAGGACGTATTAAAATCCATTATTCATAATTTTGAATAGTTAAAAAACATACAAAATTCAAACAATGCACGTAATAAAAATCTAGTATCGTAGTAAACGTATAAAAAATAGGTCAAATTAAAACTACACTATAACATTTGTCAGCGTACTACCAACAAAATGTTAACAAACCTGAAAATGAATCGCAAGTCAGCAAAAAAGAAGTTAAAAGACAAATTACGAGATAATTTTCAGAATTCTTTAATTTTAGTATTAATTTATTTTTCATACTATTTATTTTTATATTTTCAATACACATAACATAATCCCAAACTAAGCACAGTTTTAATACTCCTTATGGGCTAATTTTGGAAATAAATATTATGATTATTATTAAGAGGAAGTAAATTTAATCCTACAATTACAGATATATTCTTCGTTCGCTGTTCATCTTGGCTGTCTGTTAAATAAACATTAGTCTATAATTGTGAAAAAAGTTTGAAATGTATGAACTCGTCGTTTTTTTACTATAAAACGTTTCATAACAATTCAATTTTAAGATGACACGGATTTAATGATAGCATAATTATTATTTAATAATTTTAAATATAGTATAAAAGAATCACAATATAATCTTTATTATTTTGTTATCTTTTTATTGTTTCAAATTGTATTTATAAATAATTTGTATTTATTACTTTATTACATGAATTATTTATTTTCATCACTATCTTTTGGTGAATCAAACTAGTAAGATAATACTGAACTGTATGTTCACAAATTTGTATTTATTACTTTATTACATGAATTATTTTTTTTCGTCATTATCTTTTGGTGAATCAAACTAGTAAGATAATACTGAACTGTATGTTCACAAATTTGTATTTATTACTTTATTACATGAATTATTTTTTTTCGTCATTATCTTTTGGTGAATCAAACTAGTAAGATAATACTGAACTGTATGTTCACAAATTTGTATTTATTACTTTATTACATGAATTGTTTATTTTCATCATTATCTTTTGGTAAATCAAACTAGTAAGATAATACTGAACTGTATGTTCACAAATTTGTATTTATTACTTTATTACATGAATTATTTATTTTCATCATTATCTTTTGGTAAATCAAACTAGTAAGATAATACTAAACTGTATGTTCACAAATTTGTATGAATTACTTTATTACATGAATTATTTATTTTCATCACTATCTTTTGGTGAATCAAACTAGTAAGATAATACTGAACTGTATGTTCACAAATTTGTATTTATTACTTTATTACATGAATTGTTTATTTTCATCATTATCTTTTGGTGAATCAAACTAGTAAGATAATACTGAACTGTATGTTCACAAATTTGTATTTATTACTTTATTACATGAATTGTTTATTTTCATCATTATCTTTTAGTGAATCAAACTAGTAAGATAATACTGAACTGTATGTTCACAAATTTGTATTTATTACTTTATTACATGAATTGTTTATTTTCATCATTATCTTTTGGTGAATCAAACTAGTAAGATAATACTGAACTGTATGTTCACAAATTTGTATGAATTACTTTATTACATGAATTATTTATTTTCATCACTATCTTTTGGTGAATCAAACTAGTAAGATAATACTGAACTGTATGTTAACAAATTTGTATTTATTACTTTATTACATGAATTGTTTATTTTCATCATTATCTTTTGGTGAATCAAACTAGTAAGATAATACTGAACTGTATGTTCACAAATTTGTAAGCAGTTCGAATAGTTAAAGAAAACGTAACGAAACATTTAATTTTGTGTTTTAATAAAGTAAGTTTATTCTTTTACTGCCTGATAATTTTAAGTTAAATTTAAGTTCAATATTTATATTAATCTAAATTTTCATCTGGCAACTCTCTTAGGATAGGAAATTCCAAAGTAAATAATTGATACCCCTAATTTAATTAAAATAATGTTTCTAAGAGTGTGTTATATTTTCTGTAGCTCATGTTTAACTGATTTTTTTATTTTAGTCTTACAAATGAACTATCCTACAATTGTGTTGTCAATTTATGTCAGAAGAGTTTAAGTTTTATTATATACAAATAATAAAATATTTTAAAGCCATTTAAAAATATTTTCGACATTTTTAAAATATAGTTCTTGACTGTTAAGAAATAATATAACTATTCAAAATTAAGTGTGAAGAATACATTTTGTAAGGTAAAAATAAAATCAATCATATGGGTAAAAAAGTTGTGTAATTTTCAAATGGTATTTCAAAGCTCAATATTTAATGAAATTATATAATATAAAGTCATGTAACGATGAATATAAGTGTGTTCTAAATGAACATATGTTTTTTCTGTTATCATATAATAATAATAATGACTGTTTCAAATAATGATTACGGTAATAAAATATAATGTAACAACATTGGTTCCATATTTACTTTTAATGTACCATATTATTTCCGGTGTTTCCATTCCCTGTGTTGTTGTTCCCGACATTGTCATTTCCCCGATTGTTGTTTCCAATATTGTTATTTCCTCCATTGTCGTTTCCAATATTGTTATTTCCTCGATTGCCGTTGCCTGTGTTTTTATTGCCAGGATTGAGATTGCCAAGGTTCTGATTGCCACTGTTGTAATTGCCTACATTGTCATCACCCCAGTTGTAGTTGCCGGTGTTCCTGTTCCCATGGTTGTAGTTTCCCGTGTTGTTAAAACCGTCATTGTCGTACCCTTCGTTACCGTGTGCATCCCCGTCCTGCAACTACACACACCAACGCCAAACCTAGGACGAACACAAGTGTCGACATCTTGTACTTCTATTCAACTGATGAGTTACAGTTTGTGGATGGTTGGACAATTTCTTATCACAGTGATGTCAGTGTTAGAGAAAGGCCAAGGTTCAGAGATTAGTGGGTATCGTTATTAGTGGTATTTAAACAACAAGATTTAAAATTTAAAACAAAATTCAATTAGGTTTAATTATTAGTAATACTTGAGAAACGTGTCAATTTGTTTCGTTGAATTACTTTTAAATATGTAATTAAATGTAAACCATTACGTGGTTCGAATTCCACGTAAATATGTAGGTAATTTAGTTGCCTAGGCTATTGGGCCATTATTAAATGGCCCTCTCTAAAGTATATTCGACCTTAGTCAGTAACAATGACTACACTCGTTCATCTACACTCATCATACCCATTCGCCCCTCACATTATCTTCACGATCGGCGTCTTACAATGTTGATGAGTAAAATATTTTGATTAGAAAGAAATTGCTACTGTTTTATTGTCTCTAGTTACTCTTTCATTATCTTACAATGATATCTGTGTTTTCAATCAGAGTGTGGATCACGAGGTTTGGACTGAAGGACCAATACTTTAAAACTCAGGAAGGTACATTCAGTAATATTAATTAAGGCTCTTATAAACCACTATCAATTTAAAGATGTTATAATTAAATTTTACAATTTGCAATTGTTTGTAAATAATTTAACATTGAAACTGTACCGCGATAGTCAGTTTAATTAGGAAGTGTTAATTTAACTTCCTAAACTAAAACTTTAGTACGAGGCTTCGTTTAGCTTCATACCTTGTACCAATATTTACTAAAATCATCTCTTTAGTTAGCTCTCGACTCGTTAGTAACATACATTTGTAGCAAAACCCAGATTAGTGTGGATACTAATGTATCACTAATACAATAAGTACGACCTTGGTAGGGATCGTCACATTTGATTTTACGACGGCGGGTTGCTGTTGTATAAATCACCCTTTTAATAAATACTGTGCAAACGGTGGTATTTTGGTTTGACTTAGATCAAATGTGTGCAATATTTATTCTGTTTTATTAAAGTACTTACTTTTAATAATTTTTGACAATACATGTGATCTTTTGTTTCGAAATGCACAACTGTTTTCAAATTTTACTAAGATCACAGCAGCAACGTGCCTTAATTCATTCAAAAGTAAACTGATAAATAATTACTACAGTAAATTGTTAGAAAATTAAAAAATGAAATTGTTGCTTTTATATTTAATTTTAATATGATTAAAAACAATATATTTGTTACGATTTATATCGTAAATAAAAATATAAACAATACACTAAATGTATTATAATTCGTAAGTAGATAAAAAAGGACAGTTTTAGACTCACTTTGCTATTTTCAGGTCTCTTCGGCTATCTTCGGCTCCCGGATCCAAGATGACGACCATATTCGGGTACCTTCGGGTCACGTGACCTTAATCGATACTTTGATTGACTTTGATTTGATTTTGATTGATTTTGATGGTGGTGGCAGTAGAGGGGAAATGCGGTTCCGAAGACGCCCCATGATGAGTTTTCGCCAAATGATGAGTCGGGGGTGGGGGAAGGTCACGTGACCGGATCCAAGATGGCGGTCCCAGATCCAAGATGGCTGCCTCCATTCCTGCCAACCTGTTGGAATTTTCCCTCCCAAAATCCCAAAATTCCCTTTTTGTACTATATAAAATACACTATTAACCTTGTTATACTATATAAAATGAACTTTTTTCTCACATCATACTATATAAAATACACTCTTAACCAAACTTTTACAATGTTATACTATATAAAATACACTTAGCCTAGCTATACTATATAAAATGAACTTTTTTTTATCCAATAAGGCGTCTTTTCCCTCCCGCGCCAACTCAGACTCGGTACCCCGTGGGAAAATTCCCTCCCAAAATTTCCCTCAAATTCCCAAATTTCCCTCAAAATTCCCTTTTTGTACTATATAAAATACAACTATTAGCCTTGTTATACTATATAAAATGCATTATTTTCTCTTATACTCTATAGTAAATCTATACTCTGATTGGTCCATTTTTTTTGTGACGTCATCCTAGATGGCGGCGCCCATGTTTCCCGCCAAATTTTCTAACCTCACTTTTCCTAACCTCACATTTCCCTCCAAATTCCCTTGTTATACTATATAAAATACACTCTTAACCTAACATTTACCACGTCATACTATATAAAATACACTCTTAACCTAACTTTTACCATGTTATACTATATAAAATACACTCTTAGCTTAGCTATACTATATAAAATGATTTTTTTGTCCAAGACGGCGGCCCCGGACCCAAGACGGCGGCGGCCACCTGCCGGATCCAAGCGTTATTGATTGTTTCGAAGTGTAGGGAAGCCACCTGCCGGATCCAAGCGTTATTGATTGTTTCGGAGAATACCTTCGGGTACTTCCGGTGACTGTCGGCTACCTTCGTACGCTCTTCACCTGTCGGCTACTGGTCTGGCGCGCACCCCAAACGCTACGCTCTGATTGGTTGCCTCCCTCACACGTAATCTTTCTCACTTCTGCTCTGGCGCTCGCGCCGATCAGACGTACCTTCACTTTCCTCCCACTCGATATCAGTAATACTTTAACTCTTTATTATATTTTGGACACCGTTCTCTGTACGGTATTTCGAAAGTGATATACCAATCGCTATCCAATCGATATCCAATCGCTACGTCCCGATTGGCTACCACCCCTATTTAACCGACCAACACAATAAATATTTCTCACTTCTGCTCTTGCGCTCGCGCCGATCAGACGTACCTTCACTTTGCTCCCACTCGATATCAGTAATACTTTAACTCTTTATTATATTTTGGACACCGTTCTCTGTACGGTATTTCGAAAGTGATATACCAAGAGTAAGTCCCGTATACAGTATAATTAGTCCTTACGTTTGATTGACTAAAGTTTGAATACCCTTGCTTTTGAGCTTTTAATTCGATTTGAATTACTATTAATATCATTTAATTTTGTTTCAATATTATCAAAGATGGAATCCTACGCCATAAACCGCAACCTTGTAACCATTTCCCGTCGGTTTAGTACTTACGGTTCCGACCTTCTTACCGTTCTGACGGAACATAAAAATAAAATTATTTCCGAAATAAATAACCACCTAAACAGGCTCGGGGGGAGTTAAATGGTACCTTGCGGTACAAATTAAATTTTTCCAAAATTGTTAACAACGAAGAAATCACAACAACACCATTCTTTCACGGTAAAACCCGTCCTTTGCTACCTTCCGATTCTCTAGATGTACAATACTCTGAAGCTACAGACAAAATTTTAGAAAGCGTGGCTAAGTGGGTAAGTCAAGGTAGTGGGTGGGTAATAGAAAATGTTTTACGACTCGATTTGTTTATTGTAAAATTTCAACCTCTCTACGCCTCTTCTTTCATACCCACCCCGAAAAACATTTCTCACCCTACTAAGGGAATTGTAAATATTAAGAACGACGATCAAAAATGTTTCCTGTACTCTGTACTTGCCCAATTGTACCCTGACCGAAATAGACGAGTAAGTTATTATAAATCCTTGGAACATAATATAAACATGTCTGGGATTAGCTATCCTGTCAAAATTACCGATTTAGATAAATTTGAAAAATTGAACCCTGCTTTATCTGTAAATGTATTTGGATTCGAAAAAGACGAAATTTATCCTTTACGTATAACAAAAGAAAAATTTAGAGCTCACCATGTAAAGCCTGTTACTTTTGACTACTGACACCACCTCCCACTACTGTCTGATCACTAACTTGTCCCGACTTTTAACCCACTTGACTAAAACACGACGGTGTTAGGTTCTACTGTGACTACTGCCTACACAGATTTTCTAGCCAAGACTTACTTACTAACCACTTACCTTTGTGTTCACCACATGGTGCACAAAAGACCAGACTTCCTACTGATGACAAAAAATACATGTCCTTTAAAAACTTTACTCTTACTCATAAAGTCCCTTTTACCATCTATTGTGACTTTGAAAGTTTTGTTGTACCTATCCCTACTTCAATTAACGACCCATCTACTTCTCACACGACCAACACTGCCCATCACGTCCCCTCTGGTTTTTTGCTATGTAATCATTGACAGTAATGGCAAACCAGTAAAACAACCTAAAGTCTATAGCGGCCCCGATGTTGTAGATACTTTTCTAAATTCTTTGATTGAGAGTCTAAAGAGCTCTTACCAATTATTCATAAAAACATTCCTATCAATATGTCTCCGCAAGACAAAATTATTTTCCAAAATGCTACCACCTGCCACCTTTGTAAAAAACCTTTAGACGGAGACAAAGTGGCCAACCATAATCACCTAACGGGGCAGTTCTTGGGACCCGCCCACAATTCATGCAATCTAAACTATACAGTTCCCGATCATATTCCAGTCTTTTTCCATAACCTCAGAGGTTATGACTGCCACCGCTTGATCCAAGGGTTAGGTAAATTCAAAAAAGAAAAACTGTCATGTATCGCTACAACCAGTGAGCGGTACATTTCAGTCACCCTTGAATCTTTACGATTTTTGGACTCACTACAATTCCTTAACGCTTCTTTGGACACACTCGTGTCCAACTTAGTTTCTGACGGGACATCAAAATTCAAAATTTTAGGGCAGTGTATGACTAACACAGACTTACTACTACGCAAAGGCGTCTTTCCCTATACTTACATGACAGACGAATCAAAATTTAACGATACTGAACTTCCTCCCAAGGAGGCGTTCTTCAATGACCTGACACAAACACCTATTTCAGATGACGACTATACCCCATGCACAAACTGTGTGGACAGCCTTTAATATGACCACTATGAAACATTATCACGACTTGTACTTACTCACAGACGTACTATTACTTGCCGACGTGTTTGAAAATTTTAGGACGACCAGTATGACTTACTACGGGATTGACCCTTGTAACGTCTACTCTGCCCCCGGACTGGCATGGAATTCCATGTTAAAAATGACAGACATACGTCTTGAACTACTCACTGACATAGACCAACACCTCTTTGTCGAGTCTGGGATCCGGGGCGTGTCTCCATGATACCCAACCGGTACGCCCAAGCTAACAACCCTTACTTACCACACTTTGACAACACAAAACCAACAACTATCTCCTTTATCTTGACTGTAACAATTTGTACGGAACCAGTATGTCTGATAGACTCCCAGAGTCTGATTTCAAATGGATAAACCCCCGAAACATTGACATTACAGACGTACCCGACGACTCTGACACAGGTTACATTTTAGAGGTTGACTTACACTACCCTGACCATTTACACGACTTTACACTCAGACTTCCCACTAGCCCCCGAACGAAACATGGTGACATATGACATGCTTTCCCCTACTGTAAGGACCTACTTCATGAACTTGACTACAAACCGCCCAAGACTGAAAAACTACTAACCACACTGTGTGACAAAACCAAGTACGTTGTACACTACAAGACTCTAAAACTTTACTTACAACTTGGACTTGTACTAACCAAAATTCACAGAGCTCTAAGTTTTAAAACAGTCTGCCTGGTTAGCCCCATTTATCAACTTTAATACAGAGAAAAGAAAATGCGCCAAAAATAACTTTGAAAAAGATTTTTTAAATTAATGAATAATGCAACATATGGAAAGAGTTTGGAAAATGTAAGATCTAGGATAGACTTTAAACTTGTAAATAACGAAAAACAATTGGTCAATATGGACAGCTAGTCCCAGACTTAAAACATTTTTCGCATACAATAAAGATATCGCGGGATTGGCTTTGAAAAAACAAACGATCTTTTTAAACAGACCCATTTATGTTGGATTTACAGTATTGGAAATTTCAAAATTAATAATGTACAACTTTCACTACAAGCTGGGCAATTGCAAAGTATGGGAAAAACATAAAACTTTGTATGACTGACACAGACTCACTATTCTACAACATATATACTCCCGACGTTTACGCAGATATGAAAAACGAATTATACCTTTTTGACACGTCCGACTATCCACCTAGCCACCAATGTTATAGTGTAGAAAAACAAAAAAGTGTTAGGGAAAATTTAAAGACGAACTAAATTCAAAACCTGCTAAAGAAATAATTGGCTTGAGAGCGAAATGCTACTCCGTTTTAAATTATGAATCTAGAGGAAAAGAAGGTAGCCAAAGGCGTCCCCCGAGTCGCAATAAAAAAACAATTAAAACATGAAATGTACAAAGATTGTCTTTTAAATCATTCGTTAAAAACTACATCCGCTTTAAACATCCGTAGTGAAAAACATAAAATTTACACACAAAATATTTCAAAATTATCACTTTCCCCCTTTGACGATAAAAGATACATTTTGGAAAACGGCATTGATACACTAGCATACGGTCACCATTTAATTGGTAAAAAACGAACTTTAGAATACGATCATGATTTCATTAATAAAAAACTAAAACTCACCCATAACTCAAACATAAACTTTGAAACAGAAAAACAATAATCTATACACTTCAAACATAAAAATTAATAAAATAACAACTAAAATTGCATACTGTCAGAACGTCTTTCCAGAACCGTTAACCTCTGACTGACCACCACTCCCCTCCCCCCACCACATCCATCCTTATCGCACTAATGACGTCGATCCCACTACATCAGAACTTTGTTAAACATTTCTAAAATATTTACCACAGTATCATATTGAAAATGTAATATTGGACAGTTTCTTTGTATATATGAACATTTGTACATAACTTATCCGTTTGGTTAGATTTTACTTTGTAAATAACCGAGTCCTTTAGCAGTTTCAATGTACATGCAAAGTCTACGAGTAATACTTTGAGCAAGTACCACACTGTTACAGGTTACTAACATGTCCGTAGATACCCAATTTACAACATTTGATGGGCTCAACACGACCGTAGTGCAATGTAAAAACCTCGTACTGGACGAACCTTCTTCTTAATTACGGTAACTCCTACGCCAGGTAAGTAATGTTAAGTTAGTTTTAAGTAAACTCTTTTACCGTCAACCTTTAAAAAACAATCTGTAAAATAAATTCTGTTATAATATGGACACTTTTGTGAGTTTACATAACTACAATTTATTAACGGATATCTCCAGCTCTGTGTGAATTTCTATAGAATACCGTACCATCGAGGTGAGGGCGGCCCAAATTCAATAAAAAAGCCCGACTGTTCTCTAAGGCAGCCGTAAAACGCATAAGACCTGAGGCAGTCCTGCAGCTTGGGGCTGGGCTAATCCCCGTAAGACCTTGAGTCGCAGTCCGGGCCCTCGTACGGTACGTGTATTTTGGATGTGTGTAACACTCTAATGGCTGGCTTAAACTCTGTAAGTCCAGGGTGTGAGTAAGGGATATTTTTAGTAACAAGAAAAATAAAAAAATAAAAAAATAAATAAAAGCCCTTTGTAAGTTTGTGCGTCACATTGAAAGGCTTTTTCTGTTTCAAAGTTTATTTTTGGGAGTTATGGGTGATTTTTAGTTTTTTTTAATTGAAATAAAGATTTTTTTAAAAATTTTCTTTTTTTTTTTTACAAAATTAAATGGGGGCCGTATGTTAGTGTATCAATGCCTTTTTCCAAAAATGTATTTTTTTATTTTAAAGGGGGGGGAAAGGATAATTTTGAAATATTTTGGGGTTTTAAATTTTTAAATTTTTTTCACTACGGATGTTTAAAGGGATGTTTTTTTTAAGGGAAATGTTTTTAAAAGCCCAAATCTTTGAAATTTCATGTTTTAATTGTTTTTTTATTGCGACTGGGGGACTTTTTTTGGGCCCCCCCTTTTTTTCCCTTTCTGGGACCCAAATTTTAAAAAGGGGATTTTGGCTTTTTCGTTCCCAACCCAAAATTTTTTTTTAGCAGGTTTTAAATTTAGTTCGTTTTTAAAATTTTCCCTAACACTTTTTTGTTTTTACACTAAAAACATTGGTGGCTAGGTGGATAGTCGGAGTGTCAAAAAGGTAAATTCTTTTTTTCATACTGTTTTAAAAACCCGTGGGGTAAAATATGTTTTTAAGAATAGTGAGTTTTTTGGGGTCAGTCTTTAAAAATTTTTAAATTTTTTCCCCCATACTTTGCAATTCCCCAAAGTTGTAGTAAAAGGGGGGGCATTTTAAATTTTTTAAAATTTCCCCTTTACTTTAAACCCAACATAAATGGGTCTTTTTAAAAAAGATCGTTTGTTTTTTCAAAGCCAATCCCGGATTTTTTTAATTGTATCCCGGAAAAATTTTTTAAAGGTCGGGGGATTAGCTGTCCATTTGACCAATTGTTTTTCGTTATTTAAAAGTTTAAAGTCTATCCTGATCTTAATTTTCCAAACTCTTTCCAAATTTTTGAAATTTTCCCTTTTTTTAAAAAAAATCTTTTTCAAGGATATTTTTGGGCATTTTTTTTCTCTGTATTAAATTTGATAAATGGGGTAACCAGGCGGGGAACTTTTTAAAAACTTAGAGCTTTTGGTAAATTTTTGGGTTTTGAACCAAGTCCACGGTTGAAAGAAATTTTTTGAGTCTTGTGTGTACAACTTTACTTGGTTTTGTCACACAGTGTGGGTTATTTAGTTTTTCAGTCTTGGGCGGTTTGTAGTCAATTTATAAAGTAGGCCCCTTACAGTAGGGGGAAAGCATTTTATATGTCCCATTTTTGTTCGGGGGCTAGTGGGAAGTCGAGTGAAAGGGTCGTGTAAAGGTCAGGGTAGTGTAAGTAACCTCTAAAATGTCCCCGGGTGTCGAGTCCGTCGGGTTACGTCTGTAATGTAAATGTTTGGGGGGTTTATCCTTTTTTAAAATTTCAGACTCTGGGGTCAAAGGGGGACTACTGGTTCCGTAAAATTTTTGGGTTCCCTTCAAGATAAAGGAGTTTATTTTGGTTGGTTTTGTGTTTGTCAAAGTGTGGTAAGTAAAGGGTTGTTAGTTGGGGGGTTACCCGGTTGGGTACCCATGGAGCCCCCGGGCCCCGGACCCCAGACCGCCATAGAGGTTTTGGGTTTCTATGTCAGGGGAGTATTTTCAAGAGTTGTCTGTCTTTTTTTTAAAGGGAAATTCCCATCCCCCGTCCGGGGGCAGGTAGACGTTACAAGGGCCCTTTTCCCGTAGAAATTTTCTTTCGGGGTGCCCAAAAATTTTAAAACACGTCGGCAAGTAATATTTACGTCTGTGGGGTAAGTAAAGTGTGATAATGTTTCATTTTTGGTATTTTAAAAAGGCTGCCCACACAGTTTTTTCGAGGGGTTTTAGTGTCTTAAAAAAAAAAATAGGTGTTTGTTTTCAGGTCATTAAAGGGCGCCTTTGGGGGAAGTTCAGTTCTTTAAATTTTTTTGTTTTCTTCTGTCATGTAAGTATGGGGAAAAGGGACCCCTTTGGTAGTAGAAAGCGTTTTAGCCCTCCCACTCCCCTAAAATTTTAAATTTTGATGCCCCGGTCAAAACTAAGTTGGAACGGGGTGTCCAAAGAAGCGTAGGGAATTTGTAGTGATTTCCAAAAATCTTTAAAGTTTCAGGGTGACTAAAATGAAACGCTCACTGGTTGTAGGGGAAAATTTGACAGTTTTCTTTTTTGAATTTTACCAAACCCCGGGGAATCAATTTGGTTTGGCGTCAAAACCTCTGGGGTTTTATGGAAAAAGACTGGAATTGTTCGGGAATGTATAGTTTAGATTGCAGAATTGTGGGCGGGCCCCCAAGAACCCCCCTTTTGGTGATTTTGGTTGGGCCACTTTGTTTTTCCGTCTAAAGGTTTTTTACAAAGGTGGCAGGTGGTCCCCTTTTGGAAAAAAATTTTGTCTTGCGGAAAACATATTGATAGGAATTTTTTTATGAAAAATTTGGTAAGAGCTTTTTTGACCCCTAAATCAAAAAATTTAAAAAAAAGGGTATCTAAACATCGGGGCCGTATAGATTTAGGTTGTTTTTTAGGGTTTTTCCCATTATGTAAAATGTTTTACATGAAAAAACCCAGGGGGGATTTGGTGGGCAGTTTTGGGTGTGTGTGAAGTAGAGGGGGCTTTAAATTGAAGTAGGGAGGGTACAACAAAAACTTTCAAGTCAAAAATTGATGGTTTAAAAAGGGACTTTAGGGTGAAAGAGAAAAGTTTTTAAAGGACATGTTTTTTTTGTCATCGTGGAAGTCTGGTCTTTTGGGACCATTTTGGTGAACCAAAGGTAAGGGGTTAGTAAGTAAGTTTTGGGTTTAAAAAAAATCGTGTAGGCGTAGTCACGTAGAGAACCTAACAGTCGTGTTTAGTCAAGTGGGTTAAAAGTGGGACAAGTTAGTGATCAGCAGTAGTGGGGGGGGTGTCAGTAGTAAAAAAGAAAACGGGTTTTACATGGTGAGCTTTTAAATTTTTTTTTTGTTTTTACGAAAAGGAAAAATTTTCTTTCTTTTTCGAAAAAAATTTTCTTTTTTACAGAAAAAACCCGGGTTAAATTTTTTTCAAATTTATCAAAATTTCGGAAATTTTGGGAAGGTAGTAATCCCAGCCTTTGTTTTATTATGTTCCAAGGATTTTTTAAAAAATTATTCTCTTTTCGGTAAGGGTACAATTGGGCAAGTACGAGTACGGGGAAATTTTTTTTGATCTTTCGTTCTCAATTTTTTCCCCTTCCCCTTGTGGGTGGGGAACTGTTTTTCGGGGGGGGGGTTGAAGAAGGGGTAGAGAGGTTGAAATTTTACAAAAAAACAAATGAGTCGAAAAACATTTTTATTACCCCCCACTACCTTGATTTACCCCCCTTACCCACGTTTTCTAAAATTTTGTTGTAGCTTCAGAGTTTTGTAATCTAGAAAATCAAAAAGGTAGAAAAGGGAGGGGGTTTTCCCGTGAAAGAATGGTGTTGTTGTGTTTTTCTTCGTTGTTAAAAATTTTTGGAAAATTTTTTTTTGTCCCGAAAAGGAAACCTTTTAAAACCCCCCCGACCCTGTTTAGGTGGTTTTTTATTTCGGAAATAATTTTATTTTTATTTTCCCGTAAAGGAAAGGGTAAAAAGGTGGGAAACCTTTTAAAGAAAACAAAACCCGGACGGGAAATGGTTACAAGGTTGCGGTTTATGGCGTAGGATTCCATTTTTTGATAAAAATTTTAAAAAAATTAAATGTTTTTTTAATAGTAATTCAAATCGAATTAAAGCTCAAAACAAGGGTATTTTCCAAAATTTTGTCAAACAAAAAGTAAGGATAATTATACTGTTTACGGGATTAATTTGGGGTTTTCAAATTTTGAAATTTTCCCTACAAAAGGGAAAGGTGTCCAAAATATTAAAAGAAATTAAAGTATTACTGTTTTCGGTGGGAGCAAAGTTTAAGGTTTGTCTGGGTCGGCGCGAGGCAAGAGAGAAGGGGAGAAATAATTTTTTGTGTTGGTCCCGGGGGAAAAAAGGGGTGGTAGCCCCAAAGGGGCGTAGCGATTGGATATCGATTGGATAGCGTTGGGGATAAACACTTTCGAAATAAGTACAGAGAAAGGGGTTTTTTCCAAAAATAAAATAAAAAGGGTTAAAATTTTTAGATATCGGTGGGAGCAAATTGGAAGGAAGTTTTAATCGCCGGGGCGAGCGGAAGGCAGAAGTGAGAAAGAATTTTAAAGGGGTGAGGGAGGCAACCAATTTAGAAACGTAGCCCTTTGGGGGCGGCCCCGGCCAGTAGCCGACAGGGGGAAGAGGTACGAAGGGGGCCCACAGCACCCGGGAAATACCCGAAGGTTTTCTCCGAAACAATAATAAAGCTTGGATCCCGGAAAGGGGCTTCCTCACTTCGAAACAAAAACAATAACGCTTGGATTTGGCAGGTTTGGGCCCCCGCCCTCTTGGGTCCGGGGGGGCCGGGCTTGGACCCCAAAAATCATTTTTATTTTTGTTTTAGCAAGTAAGAGTGTATTTTATATAGTATAACCTGGTTTAAAAATTAGGTTAAGGGTTTTTAAAATTTGTTGGGGGGGGGGGCGTGGTTTAAAAGTTAGGTTAAGAGGTATTTTTATTAAAAGTTTTAACAAAAGGGAAATTTTGGGGGAAATGTGGGTTAGGAAAAAAAAATTTAGGTTAGAAAATTTGGCCGGGAAAAATGGGCGCCGCCTTTTTGGATGAGTCACAAAAAAATGGACCCCAAACAAGTTAGATTTACTAAAAGAGTATAAAAGGGAAAAAAATTTTTGCATTTTTTTATAGTATAACAAGGTAATAGTGTATTTTATATGTACAAAAAGGGAATTTTGGGGAAAATTTTGGGGAAATTTTAGGGAAATTTTGGGAGGGAATTTTCCCCCGGGGGGGACGAGTCCGGTTGGGGGGAGGGAAAAAACGCCTTATTGGATAAAAAAAAAGTTCATTTTATAGGTTTAGTAAGGCTAAGAGTGTATTTTTTATAGTATGTGTGAGAAAAAAGTTTTTTTTTAAAAAGTATAACCCCAAAGGGTTTAAAAGTGTATTTTTTTTATAGTACAAAAAAGGGGGTTTTTAAAGGGGAAATTTTGGGGGTTTTTGGGGGGAAAATTCCCAAAAGGTTTTGGGGGAATGGAGGCAGCCATTTGGATCCGGGGGCCCCCCTTTTTGGATCCCCGGGCACGTGGGCCTTTCCCCAAAACCCATAATTTATTTGGGGGAAAACCCCATCATTTGGGGGGGCGTGGGAAACCCCCCTTTTTCCCCTTTTCCCCGCCCCCCCCATCAAAAAAAAAATCAAAATCAAATCAAAGGGCAACAAAGTATCGATTAAGGTCCCCGGACCCGAAGGTACCCGAACATGGGCGTATCTTGGGATGGGGGGCCGAAAATGCCGAAGAGCCCCGGGAAAAAAAGCCAAAATGAGTCTAAACGGGCCTTTTTTATCTACTTTGTAGTTATTTAAAGTTGTTTAAATACCCGTTTTGTTTTTGCCAGTTTTCATGTGATCCCTTTTTATTTAATTCAAGTGTATGTTTCAGTATAAAATTGTATTTTTCTTAAGCTGGAAAACTACAGTGCACAAAAATTTACGTTAAACCCGAAGTTTCCCCAAAAGAGTTCCCAACACCTGATTCTTTGGGACTTTTCCCCTTTTGGGAATGATTCACCAAAGGTCAAAACAATCCTAATTTTTCTCATAAAACACAATCAACCTTTAAAATGGTATACTTCCTAAACCCCAAAGCTATAATTACCCCAATTAAAACCCCAAAATCGGTTCCAAAAAAAAAAAGGGAAATACTGTTTAAAAACCCTAGGGCCTTTCAATTAAGGGGTGCAGAAAAAAACGGGGATAATAATAATAGAAAATATTTAAAACCAAATGCCCACCAAAAACCCAAATAGTAGGCTTTCACCGACTTTGCAAAGCCCCATGAGGGGTTTTCGGGCCCAAAAGGTGAGTCGGTGGTGGGGGGAAAGGGCACGGCCTGATCCAAGATGGCGGGGCCGGATCCAAGGGTGGGGTGCCCCTTCCCGCCCCAAATTGGGGTTTTTTCCCCCAAAAAAAACCCAAATTTCCCTCAAATTCCCCTTTTTGTTTCTTTTTAAATTTCACTATTAGCCTTTTTTATTTTATATAAAATGCTTTTGCCTAGCTAATTGTTTTGCATGCGTATCTGTACCGTGTACCAAAATTTTAGGAAATCGGACAGTTAATAATGGGTTTAAAAAAGGTTTTTATTGATTTTCCCAATTTTGGTTCGCGGCTCGATTTAATACTAGAATTAAAACCTCGCTGAAAGGCCCAAAAAGATTTTTGTCAATCAAGTCGGGCTTTCCCCGTAGTAGTCTCAATTTCCACACTCAGTCTTTCAGCAAATGCTCCTGCCTGCGCAGAAATTCTCTGTTGGTGGGGTATTTAGAAAAAATACGGGGCGGTTGTTAGAGACAAGCCTTTTTGGGCTTTGTGATTTGGCCCGTTTTTAAAAAACCCCCTCAGTCCTTTTGCCCAAATTTGCAAGGCTAAAGTTTTTCTAAAGGACTCGCGGGGGATTCCGTTTAGAGTGGTGGGACCCACTTCGGCCAACTTCGACTTGGCAGCCCGGGTACCCGGGTGGGGGCCAAACTTTTGACCCACTGGCTTTCCTCATAAGGCAACTTCCGTTAAGGGGGGTGTCCCCTAGGTTCCCTTAGCTTTCTTTTACCCCCCCCGTGCCGTGTTAGAAAAAACCGAAGTGTTTTCAACATGAAACCACTTTCTGGTCTTTGGGATTCCCGGGAAAAAGTCAATAATTTTCCCCCTTAAAAAAAAATGGTTTTTTGGGTTATTTTTCTCGAAAAAAGGTGGTCCTAGAGCCTTGGAAATGTTTTTCGACCCCCTTCCCCCAAACCAACCCGTGTTTCAAACCCTTTCCCACCTACCCATAACAAAATTTTCCCCCCCCAAAAAAAACCCTCTGGATTATCTTTACCCCCACCACTCCCGGGTCTGTTTCGTTTTTACCGTCCCTTTCATCAAAATTTTTTACACGTGCCCCAGATTTCGATGCCTACCAAAAAAAAACCGTTTGTATTTCGTATATGTCGTCGCTGGACTTATCTTTACCCCCACCATCCGGATTTTAGTTTCGTTATTTACCGTCCGATTTACTCAAATTTGGTTTCACGTGCCCCAGATAAACATGCCATACAATTAAACCGTTTTTTATTAAAGAAAATGTGTCTTGGGGTTAATTTTTTACCCCTACCACTCCGGATCTAGTTTTGTTTTTACGTCCGATTTCACTCCTAAAATTTTGGGGACACGTGCAAGATACGCATTGCCTTTCAATATTTAAAACCCTTTGTTTTTCGTATATGTCGTCGCTGGACTTATCTTTACCCTTAAAACCCCCGGATCTGTTTCGTTTTTTACCGTCCCATTTCACTCAAAATTTTGGGAAAACCTGTACAGATAGGGATGCAATAAAATATAGCTAGGTAAAAGTGATTTTATTAGGGATAAAAAGGCTAATAGTGGGTTTTTTTTGTACAAAAAGGGGGGTTTGAGGGGAAAATTTGGGAATTTTTTTGGGGGGGAAAATTTTCCCAAAGGTTGGCCGGGGTGGGGGCCCCCCTCTTGGAAACCGGGGAAAATATATTACGAAGATTTCGGCAATTTATTCAGTCCAGACTTTTGAAGGACACTTAACAGCTCCCTTTTTTACAAAGTAAATAACCCATAAATTTTTTTGCAAAATTTATCATCATGAACCCCAACCCCGATTGATGCCCCAGATGCAGCAAGTTTTATCTAAAGGGAAAAAATAGTCGCCCCCTCAAGAGTGCCCGGGCCACAACAACCCAGGAGCCTCAAGTCCCCGTCCCGGGTTGCGGATTCATGATAAAATTCTCCCACCCCAGCGGACTAAAAAAGTGCAAAACCGGTACCTCAAGAGGAAAACAGGGCGAGCCAACCCCCCCCATTCCAAGGTTGCTGTTTTGAGGGGACCCCCAACCGTTTAACCCGCACTTCTATCATTTATCCGTCCGCTCAAACCCCTTTATCGGATTTCAATTCGGCCAAGGGGGCGTGTTATCTAATTTGGAGGAAAAGCGCTCCCTATTGAAGGATCGAGAAGGCGTTTGGGGGAGGTGAAGACCTATCCGTCGTCAATCGGCCCCGGGATTAAGGATTTCCCGCTGGATTCCTCCGACAAGCGGAGCTAATCCCGGCCGGAAAAATTGCAGAAAACTTTTCATGCGGAAATCAAGACGCAATTTGTTTTCATCCCCCGAGTTTTTAAAAAGCCCGTAGGGGAAAAACGATGAGAGGGAAAGGGGATGAACTTCAAGACTAAAAACGCCATCATCCCTTCCCCCCCAACTTGTGAAATATCGGGGGGACGCCCCAGGGGAAGCTTTTAAAGGAAATGGACGAGTTCTACGCCAAAGGGGTCCGGGGGGGGACCCCCAGCAAGATCATTTTCCTTTGGAAATGAGAATCAAAAAAACCCACAAGGCCCTTGTGGATCAACCCTTCTGTGAAAATGCCTAAAAAAATTGCAGTAAACCCCGCCCTGCCCCTACAATAAAAAACGACAACAAGGGTTTTTGTGGGGCTGTGCTAGCCGCACTTCACCCCTTTTACCGAAAAAACCAAAACCCCATCGGGTTTTAAAAATATTACCCCATGAGCCCCGCCTTTGAACTTCCTTCAAAGGGGATCCCTTTTTCCCTAGCCTGACCACGTCAAATTATTGAGAAGAGGTTGGGTTTTCCATCAATGTCTTTCGCCCCGATGAAAAATTTTTGTAGTGTACCCGCTTTCTGGTCACGGATAGGGGGCAGCAGAAAAAACCCTCGACCTGTGTTTTAAAAAGGACAAGAAAACGCCCCCTACTGCCCAATTTGGGATCTGCCAGATTGCGGGGGCAAAATTACAAACTACCAACACGAAATGGATATGCCCTAGGTGTCTAAGCACTATGGAAGGAAGATTGTAGCCTCCCCACTGGGAAAACTGCAAAGACCCAAAAAGTGGTTTGGATTGAAAAGTAAACCCGGGCAGCAAAAACAAGTTTGGGAAGGAAAAAGAACGATGAGAGTACCCCTTTGCTGGATACGGAAATTTGATGCTGGGGTGACCCCCATTTAGGCGGAGGGGGATGAAAGGTGGAGAGGATGGGCGCAAAATCATTTCCCCCCCAGTTTTAGAAGCATGAGGTGTAAGTTTTTCTACTATATTGTCTTTCGTGATGATCCTTGGAGAAACCCGTGAAAATTTTCTTTGGGGTCCGATGCAGGGACAAGTTTTTTTCGAGAGCTGTTCAGGGGAGTCGAAGAAAATTTTTCACCCCGTATCTTTTGCAGAGCCAAACCCTGGACCCAACCCCCGAAGATCTCATTTTCCCTCGCCAACTCTACAAATTTCCATATTTGCGGAAGCCTTTTACTGACCCGGAAGGGTTCAAAAATCAGAGACCCCGGCCCCTCTTATGGAAAAATTTTAGGGCTCGTCAAACACCCCGCAATTCAAGTTCCCCAAAACCCAATTTCATTCCCCAAATTTTATCCACCCCCTTGGCGGCTATGCACCCCAAAAATTTTATTTTATAAAAATGTTCGGATCAATGACGGGAAAATATTGGGTCCCCAATAACCCAGGAGCGATACATTTCCTACCCCGTAGAGATTGGGGAGGAGTAAAAAAATTTCGGTTCCCTTTTTCTTGCCGCTTTTTGGTGTCCCGCCACTCCCTGGGAAGAAATTCCCCCACCACCCAAATTTCCCCGAAACATCAAAATTTTTACTCTGGAGAGGGAAAATACCCCTTTTCCTTAAGAAGGGATCTACCCCCACGACATTTTGGACCTTGGAAAAAAATCAGCTCACCAGCCCAAGAAAAAAAGGACTTTTACCAAAGGCTAAAAAAAGACGGAATCCCCAAAAAGATGCAGAAACACGGAAAACCCCCCTCAGACAGTATGGAAAAACATTAAAATCTCCCCATGGGGGAAAACCCTCTCCGTACAACCCGGGACGTTCTGCTTTTGGCGGACATTATGGAAAAATTTAGAGGGCGTTTGTATGAACCCCCTACAAGCTGCCCCCGCATGGTTTCACCCCTCGGTGGATGGGTTCAAGCTTAAAAAAACGAGAGTTGAATGGATCTGTTGGGCCCCAAATGAAAAGCGGTGATGTCGCCCCAAGGGGGGGATTCGAGGGGGAATTCCCCGTGGGTTTCCCCGTTATGCCCCGGCAAAACCCCCTATATGGGGGGGGGGGGGGGGTTATGACATGGACAAGCCCTTTCTTAACCCCACATATCTCGCCCCCAATAAATTATTGGTGGTTTTGAAACCCGCCTTGGCCCTTTTGGACTTTTATGGGGGGCCGATCCCGAAAAAATCGACATATGAGCATACCGGGTGAGCTCCGAGGGTACATCTTGAAGTGGATCTAGAGTTTCCCCCGAGGCACCGACACCCCTTCGGACTTCCATTGGCCCCCAGGCCCGCGCATTCCCCCAGGGGTCCCAAAAACATGAAACTCCCACTCACTCTCTTCAACCGGAGAAATATGTTTTCATACCGAAACCAAAAAAAGTACATTTTCCCCTTTGGCATTTGGGGGGAAGAAAACCATGAGCTGTAGCTTTATGCAAAGACTTTTGGGTTAAAAGGGGGACATCGATTTAAACACGCCCTGAGAACCCGGCAACAAAACCCAAATTTTTAGAAAAACTTTATAGTGTGAACAAATCAGTCTTCCCGGGAAAACAAGGAAAACATCCCAAATAGGTGGTATCCCCCTCGCCACCCAAAGGGAAAAAAAAAGCTGATAAGTTGGGGGGCGCAGCCCAACTTCAAGGCCCTACCATATTTACAGAACCCCCTGGCTGCAGTCCTATGAGTAAGAACGTCTGGGGTTCAATTTGGGTTTTTTAATTAGGGGTGAGGGGTCCCCGGACGTTTCTAAGGTTTTTTGATGTATGGGGTTTCATTTCATGAATCAAGGAGAAATTGGTGAAAAAAACCAAAATCCAGTATCGGCCCCAGACTCCTTTTCAAATATGATTGGGAACCCGGGTTTACGGTATAAAGGGCATGAAGGGTTTATTCATTATTGGGAACCCCCGCGATTACTCCGCCCCCAAATGTTTTGACATTCCAAGATTAATAAAAAAGTGTTGGGTGGATGAAGGTGGCCCTTTGCGGACGTATAATGTTTGGGGATGTGGGGCTACGTCAAAAATGTACGCTAGCCGGTCTGAAAAAAGGGGAAGTAAGGGAAAGGGAAAAAAAGGGGTAAAGAAAACTGAGTTAAAAAATGAACCCAGAGTTTTCTGACTATTTAAAGGGGTGCCTCGATAAATTCTGCCTCCTTCCCGTAAGTGGATGTTTACGTTGGATGCGCCCTTTTGGGGAGAAATAAAAAGTTTAAATCCGCAAATGATTGAAAAATGAAACTAATTTGGAGTCGCCGCCATGAACTGTACGCATAGAGCAAAATAAATAGCGCTTTTTTGGGCCCACGGGTGATTTAAACGTTTCATTTGGGAAGGGGAAAAAAAGACCCCGTTTGGGGGCATTATTCCATCGATGAAAAAGCGATGATTGACCCGGCCCTCTTAGACGCGCTGATGGTGGAGTAAAAGGGGGGACGGGTTTTTTGGGGGCACAAGAGGGCAGGAGGTAGCAAATAGAAAAAGGTGGCTACCCCTTTCCGCAGGGGGGGGGGCTGCGGAAACCCTTTAAAAACCCAAAAAATATTTTGGTGTACAAAAAATTTTAATTTAGTTATGAATTGGACCAATTCAAAAAAGTTATGAATGTGAGAGAAAAAAAACATCGCCCAAAGGAGGTACCGCTTTCCGGCCCGAAGAAACAAAATTTTTCCCCCCGACCCGTGGGGAAGTCAAAAGGGGTGGGTCAACCCCTCCCTTTGTGAAAAGTTAAAAAACCCCTACTGGACGAAACCCTTTTTTAATTCCCGGGAACTCCTACGCCAGGTAAGTAATGTTAAGTTATTTTTTAAATAAAACTCTTTTCCGTCAACCTTTAAAAACCAAACTTAAAATAAAATTTTGT
Organism: Stictocephala bisonia; assembly: GCA_035578905.1. Classification (NCBI taxonomy): domain Eukaryota; kingdom Metazoa; phylum Arthropoda; class Insecta; order Hemiptera; family Membracidae; genus Stictocephala; species Stictocephala bisonia. The sequence continues at coordinate 40,507 of JAQJVL010004550.1, forward strand.
TATAAAAATTTTGGGCCCTTTTGTGAGTTTACATAAAATTTCAATTTATTAAGGATATCTCCAGCTCTGTGGGAATTTCTATGAATACCCTACCATCGAGGGGGGGCGGCCCCCATTTAATAAAAAAAAAGCCCCATGTTCCCCTAAGGCCGCCGTAAAACGCAGAAGACCTGAGGGGGGTCTGCAGCTTGGGGTGGTCTAATCCCCCTTAAGGGCCTTAAGTCGGGAGTCCGGGCCCCCGTAAGGTACGTGTTTGATTAAATTTTTACACTCAAAGGCTGGACAGTTTTCCGTTTGGGCCCGTGTGTTTAGGGGAGAACCACAAAAAAAAGAAAAAAACCCCCCAAAAAAAACTGTTAAAAAAAAAAAGAATTAAAAAAAAAATTTAAAAAAAAATTTTTTAAATAAAAACCCCTTTTTAAGTTTTACGTTAAAATTGAAAGGTTTTTAAGTAAAGTGTTGTTTTATTACAGGGGACCCAAAAAATAAATAAAAAAAAAAAAATTTTAAAAAAAAATCCCCAAATTTTAAAATGGGGGTTTGTTTTGTTGGTTGGCTACCCCGTAATGGCGGGGTTTGGGGTCATTACACTAAAATCCCCCTGGGGGGTACCAAATCCCCTATCGGGCGCGTCCCCTGGGAATTGGGCAATGCCCCCGTTTTGCCCTTTAGCTTTTCTTGAGGGGAGTGAGGAAAATTAAAAACTCCCCCGTGAAAAAAAACTGGTTAAATCAAATTTTTCTAAACCCCCAAAAAAAAAATTTTAAAAATTTTCTTAAAAGACTCTTTTAAACTTAGTTTTGTGCTCAAAAAAAAAACCCAAAAGACCAAAACAAAACTCTACATAAAAGATCTTGGTTGCCCCCCCAAAACCCACTCAACATACCCCAAATCTGATAGATCATCCCCCTTTAAACCCTTACATAAAACCTTTTTAGACCACCAACACACATGAAAACCTACCTTTTCCCATAGATAAAAGCACTCTAAATTTTTGTCTGAGTTGGGGTAACCCGGGTTAACACAACGTTTGGGGGGTTTTTAAAACCGGGTTAACACAACGTGGGGTTTTTAAAGCCCGGGGTTTAAAACAAAATGGGGTTTTTTAAAGCCCGGGTTAAACAACCCTGGGTTATTAAAGCCCCGGGGTTTAAAACAAGTTTGGGGAAATTTAAAACCGGGTTTAAAAAACCCCTGGGTTATTTAAAACTTCGGGAACTTAAACCTTTTTGACACGTCCGACTATCCACCTAGCCACCAATGTTACAGTGTAGAAAACAAAAAAGTGTTATTTAATTTAAAGACGAACTAAATTCAAAACCTGCTAAATAAATAATTGGCTTGAGAGCGAAATGCTACTCCGTTTTAAATTATGATCTAGAGGAAAAGAAGGTATCCAAAGGCGTCCCCCTAGTCGCAATAAAAAAACAATTAAAACATGAAATGTACAAAGATTGTCTTTTAAATCATTCGTTAAAAACTACATCCGCTTTAAACATCCGTAGTGAAAAACATAACATTTACACACAAAATATTTCAAAATTATCACTTTCCCCCCTTTGACGATAAAAGATACATTTTGGAAAACGGCATTGATACACTAGCATACGGTCACCATTTAATTAGTAAAAAACGAACTTTAGAATACGATCATGATTTCATTAATAAAAAACTAAAACTCACCCATAACTCAAACATAAACTTTGAAACAGAAAACCTTTCAATGTGACGCAACAAACTTACAAAGGGCTTTTATTTATTTTTTTTTTTATTTTTCTTCGTTACTAAAAATATCCCTTACTCACACCCTGGACTTACAGAGTTTAAGCCAGCCATAGAGTGTTACACACATCCAAATACACGTACCGTACGAGGGCCCGGACTGCGACTCAAGGTCTTACGGGGATTAGCCCAGCCCCAAGCTGCAGGACTGCCTCAGGTCTTATGCGTTTTACGGCTGCCTTAGAGAACAGTCGGGCTTTTTTATTGAATTTGGGCCGCCCTCACCTCGATGGTACGGTATTCTATAGAAATTCACACAGAGCTGGAGATATCCGTTAATAAATTGTAGTTATGTAAACTCACAAAAGTGTCCATATTATAACAGAATTTATTTTACAGATTGTTTTTTAAAGGTTGACGGTAAAAGAGTTTACTTAAAACTAACTTAACATTACTTACCTGGCGTAGGAGTTACCGTAATTAAGAAGAAGGTTCGTCCAGTACGAGGTTTTTACATTGCACTACGGTCGTGTTGAGCCCATCAAATGTTGTAAATTGGGTATCTACGGACATGTTAGTAACCTGTAACAGTGTGGTACTGCTCAAAGTATTACTCGTAGACTTTGCATGTACATTGAAACTGCTAAAGGACTCGGTTATTTACAAAGTAAAATCTAACCAAACGGATAAGTTATGTACAAATCTTCATATATACAAAGAAACTGTCCAATATTACATTTTCAATATGATACTGTGGTAAATATTTTAGAAAGGTTTAACAAAGTTCTGATGTAGTGGGATCGACGTCATTAGTGCGATAAGGATGGATGTGGTGGGGGGAGGGAGTGGTGGTCAGTCAGAGGTTAACGGTTCTGGAAAGACGTTCTGACAGTATGCAATTTTAGTTGTTATTTTATTAATTTTTATGTTTGAAGTGTATAGATTATTGTTTTTCTGTTTCAAAGTTTATGTTTGAGTTATGGTGAGTTTTAGTTTTTTATTAATGAAATCATGATCGTATTCTAAAGTTCGTTTTTTACCAATTAAATGGTGACCGTATATGCTAGTGTATCAATGCCGTTTTCCAAAATGTATCTTTTATCGTCAAAGGGGGAAAGTGATAATTTTGAAATATTTTGTGTGTAAATTTTATGTTTTTCACTACGGATGTTTAAAGCGGATGTAGTTTTTAACGAATGATTTAAAAGACAATCTTTGTACATTTCATGTTTTAATTGTTTTTTTATTGCGACTCGGGGGACGCCTTTGGCTACCTTCTTTTCCTCTAGATCATAATTTAAAACGGAGTAGCATTTCGCTCTCAAGCCAATTATTTCTTTAGCAGTTTTTGAATTTAGTTCGTCTTTAAATTTTCCTAACACTTTTTTGTTTTCTACACTATAACATTGGTGGCTAGGTGGATAGTCGGGACGTGTCAAAAAGGTATAATTCGTTTTTCATATCTGCGTAAACGTCGGGAGTATATATGTTGTAGAATAGTGAGTCTGTGTCAGTCATACAAAGTTTTATGTTTTTC